>JAGDQP010000490.1:43506-159451 GCA_022664845.1 Lepisma saccharinum | reverse complement strand
TCTACATCTTAAAAAAAATAACATAAGACAACGACCGGCTCAGCCTTTTCATATGGGATTTTTCCAAGTTTTAAAATTATCTTTACGACTAAATTATTTAATAAGTCAAAATGTAAGTTAGGTATGTAGCTTTTTTTTAAAATAGATTATACAGAAACTAATAGTTTTCGTTTTGTTTAGTTCCCGGTGAATCATGAGTTTTTCACCTCAGTGGAGCACTTGAATGTGAGCACCGTTGGTTGCACGGAGCACATTTAGACTATATACAAGTTCCTGCCACATACACTGTGACATGTCTTCTGTAATTGTGTGAAATTCATTGCGTGACTTGAAGTATGATAGGTTTACAGTTGGTGTACGGTACACACAATCCTTCACGTAATCCCACAGAACTTGAGGAATTATTATTGGGTCCCAAGCATGAAAGTCTTCTCTCATCATATGTTTACTTCTAAACCACAATCATATGGAGGAAACCTTAGGTCTAAAGAAAGAGAGAATAAACTTACGTTTCACACGATTTAAAAAGATGGAAAGTAGCAACCAGAACGGTCAATAGCAGTGAACGGAGGGTATTTAAAAATTGGGGAGAAGTAAGTGGCAACGTCGAAGATTTTTTTTTTTTTTTTTTTTTTTTTTTGCGAAATATTCGTAGCGATGGGTGTAACTTTTTGGTTAACCTCAAGTGTTGCGGGAGCAGGCTGCCGTCCAGTACCAGGAACCAAGGCTGAGAAGAAATGAGCGCCACTATGTGTCAGGAGAACGTGTTGGCCACAGAATGGGACCAGTCCGTCAGATCCACCTGTTAGGGAACGTCGCAGCGAAGAACTAACGGACTTCTGTGGACCAGTGCAGAGGAGCACTGTCCCGCTGGAAAATGCACCTCCATCGGGTTGAAGGTCCTCCAGTTGAGGCACTGTGAAATTGGTCAGCATATCAGGTAAATGTTACCGGTAATAGGGACTTACAGAAGAGAAACTGGTCAATGATCCGATTATGCATCAGACCGCACCAGACGTTTACCTTGGAACTGTCTCTTTCAATCTCTCACGCAACATGTGGTGGTTACGAGGCTCTTATTCGTTCGTTGTAACGAGAAAATTGGATTGTTCCTTCATCAGTGAAACCCACACGTTGCAGGAAGTCTGCATCCTAGTCTGTCCGCTGTAACATCACAGCAAAGGCTGCTTGCCGTTGTAGACGCTTGTGTAATAGAGCATGGACTGTTAAAGATGGTATCTTCAATTGCCTACTAGTAGTCCTAACTAACGTGCTAGGATTTTGTTTTGGAACACCAGCCGTATCCTCTGCACTGACCTGACCTTTTTTGATGAACACTATCATTTTTCTGTGAATGCTCTATGCCACGCACGAATGCTTGAGTAGGTTGCCTCCTATACGTAGTCAGAAAGCTGCTCTATACCTGTTTGTCTGATTGGCTCCCAGAACCACGACACTCATTGAGTTTTTTTTTCTTGTGAATCCATATGGTCTCTCGCCGATGATTCGCCTTAAAGTTTCTGTATCATTTACAAAAAAAAACCTGACTTATATTTTGAGTTATTAAATATTTAAGTTGAAAAGATAATACTTTGACATCCTGTATAAGCATGACTTTCAAGTTTAAGGCAAAAAAAGTTAAATTGTGTTAAATCGCAACATTTTTAATGATTCATGTGTATCTCGTCTGAATATTTTCTATAAAATAGATATACTTCTAAACATGGAGATACTTGATGTTTCCTTTTTTAACGAGAACCTTGTGTTAGGTAAACATTGAAATTAATACAGAAAAATTGAAAACTGCCGCGACCGGGACTCGTACCTGCATCTCCAAAAATTGACATTACATCTATTATTCCTAGCTGCACAGTTGAGAACAAATTCCTCAATAAAAATCTCCAAATGTATGGGGGTGCGTGCCTTGACTTCGTAATCAGCTACTGAGCCTGGGAGAATGTCAAGGTGTGAGAAGTAGTCTATATACACAAAGAATTGACGTGCCGTGGTGGTGTAATGGACTGCATACCCGGCCGGCAACTGTGAGATCAGAGTTCGAGTCCCGGTCTTTGCGGTTGTCAATTTTCTGTGTTAAGTTCAATGGACATACTTATCAGTACCGAGAGGCTGGAGTTCAGTTGGTACAGTGTAGGCTTTGACTCCAGCGCCCAGCTATCCTGACTAGGAGTTCCCTGAAAATAAAGCGTAAGCATGGCAGTTGTGAAAAGTTGTGAAAGTGCAAACAGCAGCAGCTTGACATAATAGTTGGCGTATACATGGTGCGGCGTAAGTGAGATAATCGTATTGTTTTTTTTTTTATTATTATTATTTTGTTGGTAATTTTGCGGAGAAAGGGAAAACGCTAGCTAGCTAGCCTCTGAGCTCTGTGTGGGTTTTTTATGCATTGTTTCTCGCGTCTCTCAACAAATGTAATGACTTCTCAGACAGGTGAATATATTTTCGGTTAATTGACTTACGCCGCACCCTGTATTTTTAAAATTTCCATTGGGGACCAAATTCAGTTAATTTCTTGTTATACCTAGATTTTTAGGAGGGCGTTTGGTTACAGGCACAGACAGGGTTCATACGAAACTCAATTTCCCTGAATTTTCCAGGTATTAATTTTGTAATTTCCAGGACTAGTGGAAGAAACTAATATATAAATTTTAATAATAATATATTTAAGAATGGCTACCCTTCTCCCCAATGAACAACTGCAATTAAACAAATTTTGTACACACAAAGAAACAGTTAAAATTTAAAATATCCAAAACTATAGAGCACAGATAACCATCACAGTATTCATTTGCAATTGTTCATGCTATTCCCCTATCCACGCTGTTTTATTGTAACAAAATTCACAATTCTAGTCTTTTTATGTAATTAACAATTTTAGTGTTTTATTGTAACTGTAAAATCAAACTGTATGATACTGGAATGAATGTCAAATATATTAGTTCTAAGAAAGAATAAATAACGTAAAATATAATGTTCTTATACCAAAAAATACATTTAAATGTTTTCTACACATTTTTCTCTCTCATTGTAAAACATCTACATTGGAACATTTTTCCAAAATTCTCTTCCTCGCTCCTCTCAAATCCTTCGAAACTTCATTCTACAAGTCCTGCAAAACTTTATTGATCTCTTCCGTTTCTAAACTATGAGCTCTCTCCAATCGTTTCTTTTTTTCCCTCAAGTCATTTAGCAGTTTTAGCTTCCGCTTTTTAATTTGAACCTTCTGATCATTTTCCTTTATCGCACTGCGTTTTCTTTCCAATGACATTTTATATCTTGTCCGAGATCCTTTAACTAATTCTTGCGAGATCTGAATATTGGTAATACCACCTGCATGTTTAATGCCGTCATGTACTTGCCTTAGAGCTACAATGGAGTCCTCTTGCAAATTTTCAACCAACTGACTCTTATTGATGGAGAAATTCGATTCAACTGCTGCATTTCCATGTGACAATATAAGAATAATTTTGACTACAATCCACAGATCAGTGAATTTCTGTTCTTTTTTAAGCAGATTAGCCCAGAATTTGTCAAGATCATCTTTAGTTTCACAAAATTTTTCAAAGAATACTCCGAATTCCTCTTTTGTCAACCTACACAAAGTCATAAATTGGGTAACTGCTCTCTCTGCAACATTTTCTGACAAACGATTGCTGGAATGAAGGATCTGAATACATGCTTTCATTTGCTCCTGAGCTAAAGATTGCTTCTTCAAAATAACTTCTGGATCAAGAGATGACACGGCACGAACAAGAAGATACTTTAAAGGGCTGCGCTGCAAAATTTTTTTTTGATTGTTGCCACTAGAAACCGTTGACACTGCAAAGAAAACTCCGATCAGAAGCTCTACATTTAACTAACGCTTTTGTTGCCTCAAATCTCACATCAACATCTTGGTACCTCAACAAAATGTCTTTATTTTCCAAATCCAATGAAATCAATTTCTTGACCGATTCACACTTATCAATAACATCTGCTTTAACACATCGCCTCATCAACATTTTAACAAGGTTGGTAAGTGTGTTGTACAAGAACGGTATCATAGGTTTGGAGGACTGGAATGCTTTTAAAAATTCCTCTAGTTCTGCTGCAAGGGTCTTGAAGAACGCCAATTTTGCTGGCATTAACAAATCGTTTAACTCCTTCCTTGACATGTTTCACTGTTACACCGCGGGGCATGTTGGCTGAATTCAAGTATTTCTTTACGTCTATACTGACTTGCAGAATTTTCTTCAGACACACTTTTGAAAGTCCTTCCTTAAACTTAGACAAGAGATCTTCAGCTGTAGCATGGTTTAAAAAAACTGATGTAAGATACCTCGTGGAAACTTCCTCCTTTGTATCGTTCCAAAACCTCACATGAATGTCCATCTGCCCCTTTTGGGCTACCTTATTTAACGCTTCATCAAAGCACACTACAATTTCCTGACACTCGTTTACTGCATCCAAAACACTGTCTCTAAAGTATGGTGCGAGGCCGTAACAAATAACATAGCTACACTATCTGGGAACATCTGTTTAAACAGTATATTATCATTTTTACATGAATTGTAAGATTCTCTGTTCACTACAAGTCTCATTGCCCACAATATTTCTGCAGGTGTTACTTCATCTTTTTTAGCGAAGCCTTTTATAGATGGTTGTTTTAATTGCTCTGTTGACTTTTGTGATGGTTGCTGCTCTTGTTTTTGAACTGGCTTAAACATATCCACAACACTTCTTTGATTTCTTACTGTACTCTCCAGTCTTTGTTTGTGTGTTGGTCCCTTTGCATGGCTTTTAATTGCCTGTACTCCCATATTACTCAGTGAAAAACTTTTACAGCACACCCTGCAAAATGCACTATACACATCCGCTTTAACCCCCTTCAACCAAGGTGTCCACTCAGGATGTAATGTTGGATCTAACCACTGACGATTGAACACTGATCTTTGTCCAGACATCTCTATAATTCAAAGTTAATATACGAGGGCGGGGTGAAAAGTTCTCAGCCTGACAATGAAAGACTGCGAATTTCAGTTCAAAAATGATTTTATTTTTCGACATAATCTCCCTTCAGTACACCTGGTCCAGCGTTTCTCCAACATCAGGATTCCTTCCCGGAAGTGTGAGTCTGGAAGGTTGTGAAAATAGTCTTCCACGAACCTCTCAAGTTCTTCATTCGATGTGAAGCTCTTCCCAGACAGACATTTCTTCAAGTTTGGGATCAGATAGAAGTCCGATGGTGCCAAATCAGGAGAATATGGGGGATGGCCGAGCAAATCGACCCCAAATCCCGCTGTTTTTCCATCGCCAATGCACCCTTGTGCACAGATGTCCTGGTGAAAGATTAGTTTCTTCTTCAAGCCAGGCCTCTTCTCGCGAATTTTGCCATCCAGCTGGTCAAGAAGGTTGGAGTATATTCGCGTGTAATTGTTCTCCCTTTTGCAAGGTAATCAATTAACAGGATCCCTTTCGCATCCCAAAACACACTGGCCATGACCTTTCCGGCAGATGCGATCGTCTTCGCTTTCTTCGGCGCTGCACCTCCGGCTTCCACCCACTGCTTGGACTGCGGTTTCATTTCTGGTGTGTAGTGGTGAACCCATGTCTCATCCATGGTCACAAATCGCCGCACAAAATCGGTCGGATCCCTTTTGAATCGGTCCAAAGATTGCTGCGAAAATCGTTTTCGCATTTGCTTTTGGTCGGCAGTCAGCAAATGGGGCACCCATCTTGCGCAGAGTTATCGCATCCCTAGTTCTTGGGGAAAGATGTTTCGCACCCGTTCCTCCGATATCCCCACACTCTCAGCAATCTCAACCGCACCTTCACTCGCCTGTCGTCCAACACGATATCATGCACTTTTTCGATTGTTTCCGGTGTGGTTGCGGTTTTCGGCCTTCCTTCACGTGGGTCATCTTCGAGGGATGTGCGACCACGTTTAAATTCAGCTGCCCACTTTTTAACGGTTGACATGGAAGGAGCAAAGTCCCCGTAAACTTTTGTGAACTTCGGATGAATTTCCGTAGGGGTTAAGCCATCCAAAATGAAGAATTTGATTACCGCACGATATTCAAGTATATCCATTTTCACAACTAACACTCACGACGTCTCACTGCAACAATTCCTGCACACAAACTACTTGAGAGAACAAGTTGACACTTGTTATACGAACAACTGAAAAGCGCCCCCAGGCAACAACAATAAAATTTTGCTGATTGGAGTGCCATCTCTGGGTCAGGCCGAGAACTTTTCACCCCGCCCTCGTAGCTGCAAAGAGATGAAAATTAAGCAATGAACTTAAAACAGCTAGACAATTCTGCCCTCCAAAGCCAGAAAGCCGTATTCACAGAAAATCTGCTTTTGAGTAAATCGTGATTTACTGTTTACTAATAAGCCGGTATCCAGAAATGCCAGATAAACAATTAATGTCATATAACTACGCCAACTTTGCAGATTCAGAGTTATCTCTTTTTCAGCTGATGTATTACGTTGATATGACCTAGCTGATGTCCCTAACTCAAATTTGGCCGAAACTGTAGATATGGCTTTTGGCTTTGGAGGGCAGAATTGAGGTTTTACCTAAAGTCATTTCTCAATATAGGAAAAATATTAGGATTTTATAAACCTGCACAAAATGTTGATTCATTGAATATAACCAAAAAGTCAAAAAGGAAATTTTTGAAGAAAAAAAAAAAGGGTAGTAGCAGGAATTTGTAGTAGCAAGAATCATTTCACAAGGTGTTTTTGTTTAAACAAACTATTTTTAATTTATGTGTTGAAGCGCTGTACATTTTGTGTTAGTTGTTTGGACATTATGGAGCCAGGAATTGTGGTTATATAAATAAGAAATATCAGACAAAAGACAAAGTAGAAAGAGAAATAAAACAGCACACCAACAGAAGGGTCCCCTAATCATCTTCCCAACAGGGGACAAACAATCCCTCCAACCACCCACAAATTGTAAATTTACCTGAATATGAACAAAAATATTTACTCTACAGTTTTTCTTTGACTGATAATATTTATAGAATTATATTTTCCTAACTGGAATATTTGAAAGTTTCAATTTCCCTGATATTTCCAGTTTTTTTTTTTTACTAGACATGATCGATTTCCCTGAGATTTCCAGGTAGTGTATGAACCCTGACAGGACCCTTTCTCTGTGATATTAGGTCACATATGAACTTACGTATCACGAATGAACTCTTTACGTTGTCTCCCATCACAACTCTGCCTTCTATTTTGTGTTTTACAGATTCCCGAACTTAAGTAATTTTACTGTCCACCAACCCTTGAATGATGTATAAATGGTGGATGGAAAATAATTTACTGTATTTCCTAGTTCCATATGTAAGATATTAGTTCTACAGTTCTCCAATACGTTATTACTTACAAGTTTACGTACTTAGATACATCTCTTATGCCTTAAAATGTTCTTCGATATCGTAAGTCCCGGTGGGTTCACGAGCAAGAGGTCACAAGTTCTGGTTTCTTCGAGTGATTTGGGTGCAAAATTTTTACTGCTTTCTTTTTTAGGCCCCATAATATCGAAGCTGTAGCAAAAAGGACCTTCTAATCCCGCTCATGTTGTCCTTCCGTTCGTGTCCAGAAATTAAACCTCGGGAACTACAAGATGTAGAGAGATGCTTGAGGTGTCGTTGCAAAGGTCAAATCCGTCTTGATTGGTGCAGTAGTTCAGTGTTGCCAACTTTTCTTTTTAATCATTACTTCAAATTCCTTCCATTCTGTTAAACCTAGCTGCGCCAGACTTGGCATAAACATTATATGGCACAATAGAAAAGCATTGTGAGTTTTTCCGTACTTAAGTGCTGCCACCCTATTTCATAAACAATTCTGGCGTGGCTAAAATGCTATCAAGATAATGGAGTTTTCGCGATCGTCAGTAGAATCGCAGCTCTAACGATTTTTTTTGTTGTTGTTTTTTTAACCCTGAATGAGTATTTCATACGTTGTAGTAAAAAAGAATGAAGCTGGAGAAAAATGTAAGTGTAAGGGTCAGTTCTACAAGCGACATCTAAACTTCGAGTCAGCGCTAAGTTATGGCCAACTCTCCTTTTGCGTACTCTCATTGGCCAAAATCAGACTTGGCCTCAACTTAGCGCTGACTAGAAGTTTAGCGGTCGATTGTAGAACTGGCCCTAAAACAGTTCGTTATTCCAGACGACCTGTTGAAACGTTAACAATTTTGTGCGGGTAAATGTGATTCACCACAAGGGGTGATATGGCTACGGTGTTAACCTGACAATAAGAAGAGCAGTTCCGTAATGCAAAAGATGTAAGGCGAAGGAGTGCAACAAATTTCTTAACATTTTCCCCCGCACAAAATTGTAACGTTTCAACACGATCGTCTTTGGAATAAAATGATTTAGTTATAATTTTCATTCGTTTTTACTACAACGCATGAACTACCATGCATTATGGTATTGAAAAAAAGTTTTGCACCCAAAGAAACTAGAACCTGCAACATCTTTCTCGTATGCCCACCACTCTTCCGCTTATGGTATGATTATTTTTTAAGACTTGAGAGACGTATTTGAAGTGTTCCGGAAACTTTGCCCCATGTTATATCGCAATTGACCGAAGAGTTCGCCCTAGTATTTTCGTACTTGAAGGGTAAACTACCACACGGAGTCTGCTTACAAACTAAAATTCACAGAATGCGTGAGATACCCTTGGACCAAGATTTCCAGTTTCCATTAGGAAGATTATCTGCAACAGGAAATTTCATTTCCTTAGAAAAGCAAGAAAATTACTAGTAGTATTTAGTGTTGAGAAACACAGGAAATTTATTCTTAAAAAAAAAAAAAAAAAAAAATGTTAGAACTAATAAAGTATCCCCTAATAGTCTAGTTATAAAAATCTAAATTTGTTGTTCAATGAAAATGTTGAAAATTCTAACTAGGCCTGCTTTGTCAAGCTGGTTTTGTTTCCACTGATTCATAATATAATCATGTCATTTTTACCGCCCACCGTTTCAGGTGTTTCATTAGTTAAAACAGAAACTCGCCTCAGGCTTATATCCCGATCTCTCCCGCACCCAATCCGAACCAAATGATGCCAGATACAATTAAATTAATTTCTATCCATTAGGTTATTTGTTTATAATAATAAAATTGATCTAATAAAAATATACAGTGACTAACAACAGGATAATCGCAACAAGGTATTAGTTTGTTTCGTCATACATATGGAACCCCGTTTATCCGGATATTCGTTTTATAAAAAGTACAGCAGTTTTCTCCCCTATATCCAGTCGTGCTTGAAGGCAATGTGTGCCAGCTACAGCAAATTAATAAACTGGTTTAATTAGTGAAACATACAGTACGCCTGATTGAAATCGAACTTATACTTTATGTAGATATAGTACTACTTTAGATTTGTACTATTGTTGGAAAATGCGTAAAAGTGTACAATAAATGAGATAATATGTTTAACGAATTTTTCAGTCTCGGCTCCGACTGAGCCTGATAAACGGGGTTCCAATACAGGGTGGTAACGTGATCCACCAACAAACTTTGAGCGATGATAGTACATAAAAAATAAGTTTAAAAGAGGCTTAGTCACCAGGATGGAAATTCCGCTGCATTTCGGATCTGCCGAAAACGTGGAAAAAGAAACTAAAAGTTTCATATTTCCAAACAGTCAGTGCTGAAGTCGGGTTGGAACAGAGTTGCGGCATGATTTTGTAATCTAGCTTCGAGGGTACTGGCATAAATTTACGAAGGTACAGATGCAATAATCGCAAAGGTGTTTTCGGAATATATTTTGACAAATTTAATCTGAACTGTTAGTAGCATCATGATCTTGTATGCATGTTGTGACAATTTAAATGAATTTGTTTTAAGACCTTTAGGCAACTTTGGCTCAGGCCGGAGGATGATGGGATGAGTTGGTGGAATGAGGGAACGGGAGAACCCCGAGAAAACACACGCACACGGTGTTTGTCCACCACAGAGCCCACATGGCATGAGCAGGGATCGATCCTACCACCAGAGGTGAACCCGTAGCACCAGAGGTGAACGCTCTACCAATAGACACACCGCGGCCCCACTTATATGAACTAAATATTTGTTTTTTTAAAATAATAATTCACCACTAACGACCATTCTTATTTCTGTTGGCTACGCGAGTTTTAGCCATTGTTATAAATCTATTAAATCACATACTTCATGTTAAAAGGTACATTAGTTATCCGTTTAGCTCTTTAAAATTAAGTACAAATGCCTTTTTATATATTTATAGGTTTATAATTGCACCGTTCAGCCTGAAATATTTTTCCACCTTCAGTACTGCTAACAGTAGAGCTGATGCGGCATATATTGTCAAAGACTTCAATCTAGCTCTATCCAGAAATGCTTGTTCTAAAAATAGCACAGGAAATCCATCATAGGAAATAAGCGATTTCCAGAAATTGTCTGAAGAAGAGTCAGGTAGAACTCAGCGCGAATAAGACGACTTTGTGTTGAGTAACCATGATATACATAATCAGTCATCCAACTAGGTAATAGCATTCTCTCTCATTGATAACTACTGACCAAAACGTTCAGGATATGAAATCTGTTTGAGATTTATTTTTGTGCAAACGTTTTTTTTTTTTCACTTACTGGAAAGTCCTTTCATTCATGATTATTTCAATCTAGTTCTACTGCAGAGAATTTCTGGGAATCCCTGGAAATACCTTTACACATTACGCAGTTTTAGAATATGCAATTTTTGATAGCATAAAAAAAGGTGTAAAGGTATGCGTACGCGCCATGAACGACGCATGGGGAGCTCCACTTTTCAACTTAGGACACGAAGTGAGGTTGTGTAATCAGTCAAACACTCAGTCGCCTTTACTTTCTAAGCTGTCCAAGACCACTAAGGGCACTCTTTGACAGGAGGAAGCTGACTGCACCTCAGAGTACCAAAGCAGGTTTGAAGTCTGATCATACCATTACCGTTAGTAGTATTGGAAATATAAAGCTCTAAATTTGATTTTCCAGACTTTCAGGCCTTGAACTCGGAAACGCGGCGGAACAACCAACGTGGTGATTTTAAGACTTCTTTTTTATTATTTGTTCTATTATTATCCCTCGAAGTTTCAAAGTGAAGTTACCATATACAGTGTAATACATTATTACTTGCACACACACACACACACAAAAAGAATTCCTGACACTAAAATAAGAACAAATCTATGTTAAAGAAACTTCGAAACCCGTTGTTTCGGAGCTATTGCCACTCCGTTACTGCGTTATCGTGACAATTTACGTCACATCGACAAATAATGATGTAAGCGCGGTGTCGGATTAGCAAATCATAATAGTATTTGTACCCGATACATCCATTTAAGAAATGTCGATGAATGAGGAAGTGCCGCATAAACAGGTTTCTCAATTTAAGAATTTTATTCTCAACGAATTAAATAGTTTTAAAGGGCTAACATAGAAACTCCCTCTACGCTTCATTCGTAGTTTCTTAACCTAAACTTGTGTCGGTGTCAGAAATTCAGCCCCTTTTTTTTTTTTCATTCATTAATCTATCTGAACAGTTTCAAAGTCTCGAGTGATCATAGGATGGTGAGATGTAAGCTGAAACTAAATACTAGACTTGAGAGAAAGAAGCTTATCAGAGGAAAACAAACACTTTTAGATTTGGAAAATGTAGGGGAAAAAAGAGAGACATTCGAGATAGAACTAAGCAATAGATTCAGCGCCTTGGAACAGTTAGAGGATGAAGACATCAATAGCAGAAATAAAATACTAACCGAGATAATAAGAGAGACAGCCAAGGAAATAGCCGGCATTAGAAAGAAAAAAGAGAGCAAAATCTCAGAAGAAACTCAACTCTTGAAGAAAAGAAGGGAAATGAAAGAAGAGGAAAATTACATGAAGAGGATTGAATAAATAAAACCGTAAGGAAGAAAATATGAGAGGATGTACAAAAATATAACGAAAATCTTGTTAGAAATACAATCGAGGAAAACAAGAGCTTGAACAACGCATACAGCAGCTCATGATAGGAAAAAAGCAAACAATTGCAGTTAAGAGACCAGACGGGACCGTAACACGAAATAAGGAAGAAATTATAAAAAATATTTCAAAATTTCTACAGAGAATTGTACTACTCCGAGGAAGAACTAGGAAATGAAGACTCAGAAGAAAATGATGTAGAAGTCCCAGACGTAATGAAAAAAGTGGATAAATTACTTCGAGGAATGAAGAACAGAAAATCGCCAGAAGATGGACTCTCAGCAGAGATGTTTAAATGGGGAGGCGAAAAAATGAAAGAGGAACTTGCTAAACTATTCTCGATGTGCCTGAGGAAGAGAGAAATACCCTTAAGTTGGAATAATGCTGTTATCATTTTGTTATACAAGAAAGGGGACAAGGAACGTGTGGAAAATTACAGACCAATTAGTTTACTGTCAGTTCTATACAAAATGTTCACCTTATTTTGAATCGCATTGAACGAGACTTAGATTTTCACCAGGGAAGGGCACAAGCCGGATTTCGTCGTGGATTTAGCACAATGAACCACATGCAAACATTGAATGAAGTTATGGAAAGGACTAATGAATATGAACTTCCACTATGTTTGGGATTCTTAGATTTCGAAAAAGCTTTCGATTCGGTCTCCTTGGCAGCAGTACTTAAATCACTTGAACATCAAGGCATCGAAAGTGCATACATCAAATTACTGCGAAACATTTACTCGACTGCCACATCTGTCATTAGACTGCATCAAGAAAGTGAAAAATTTTAAATTGGAAAAGGGGTAAGGCAAGGAGATTCAATTTCTCTAAAACTGTTTTGTGCGGTCCTGGAGAGAGAGAGAGAGTTCCAAAATTTAAACTGGAATGAAGTTGGAATTAAAATTAATGGCATGGCGAATATCTTCATCACCTACGGTTCGCTGATGATATAGTCCTGTTTGCTTCAAGTGTAGAACAACTACAAACCAGAATGGAAAAACTGAGTCATGAGAGTTCGAAAATAGACCTTAAAATGAATTTAAGTAAAAAGGTAATGTACAATCACCATGCTGCAAAGAGGGAAATAAAGATTAGCAGAGAGACAATAGACATAGTTGATGAATATGTTTACCTAGGCCAGCTCAAAACATCGAATGCCAAGTTGACTGATGAAATAAGTTAACTAACCAACCATATGGCTTATGGAACTCGCAAGTTCATCGCCGCAGCAACAAACGTTCGCCATTGTATTCTATCCTGGGTAACATTAAGCCAGTTTTCATCACGAACACCTACTTCTCAAAGTTCTCTTCTAATATTGTCCTCCCAATAACGTTTGTCTTCCCAATGGTCTCTTTCCATCCGGCCTTCCAACCAGGATAGAGTATAATCTTCGTTTTTACCCCATGCGAGTTACATGGATGTAAAATGGCGTGGAGTTCGTTTGAAATACCACTTTATTTTAAAAAGCAAACTACCAATGTGTCTGAAACGTAAAAGTTTATAATCAACCTGTGTGTCACCTGTGATGATGTACGGCTGTGAAACTTGGACATTGAATGCGCAAATGACTCAAAGGTTGAGTCACACGAAGAGCAATGGAGAGATGCATGCTAGGGATAACCAGGTGGGACAGGAAGACGAAGTGAACGGATGCGCGCACAAACAAAGGTAGAAGATGTAATCAAGACTGCGAAGAAGATGAAGTGGAAATGGGCCGGTCACATAGCTAGACGAACAGATGGAAGGAAGGTGGACGACAAATGTACTACATTGGATTCCTAGAGAAAAGAAACGACCGAGACGACGCCCAAATGCAAGATGGGTAGATGAAATTAAGCGTTTTTCAGAAACTACATGGATGAGGATAGCAGCAGACCGAGATATAGGAAATAAAACAGGGAGGCCTTCATCCAGCAGTGGATAGAAAACGGGTGAATATGATGATGATGGGGTCCTGGTTGGAGTTACTGATCTCCCACCAGGCGCCTCTGCCGGTGGCCGATAGGGGAATGTTGACTAGATACGTTTGGTATCAGAGAGCTCCAAGAAGAGAATTATAAAATACCTTAGATTACGAACGTGAAACGTACGAACTTTATACAAAACAGACGCTCTTCATACGGTAGTACGCGAAACTGACTTGGATAACACACGTACTGATACGATGAAAAGTACCTTTTCATATATTTTTCTGAAGGGGCTTATTGAGTAAGTCTTTTAGTATCAAATTAACTCCACATTTTCAGTTTCTCTGGAATGCGCAAAGAAAGCTGCATGAACTTGCTATAATGGCAGCGGGACAGGAACTGGTACATAGTACTTTTTTGTTCACGTTTTACTGTTACGTTTATATTTGCATATCGAAGATGATTTTTTTTAATCCTGTCGATACATGTGAGTGCGGAGTTCCATGTTGGGGAAATAAGCCGGAAATTTGTATTCTGCATTTACCTTCACTAAGGTAGATGTGAGGTGAGGTGACAAGCCTCTATTTGCAATTTCAAGCTAGCATTGATACGTAATTAATGAAAGATATCATAGTAATTTTATTTACAATAACAGGAGTATTATATACACTCCTAACCGCACCCTAATTTGATACCCACGAGGTCAAATTCTTGTTTTTTTTGTAACTTGAGTAGCCTCAGTGAATTTATCAGAATAGAAAATCATTTTTTAGGTAATTAATCTTCGTCGCCCACTTCTTTCTTGGTGTCCTGTCGTTACCGCCTTGCAGGAAAATGTAGGTCAGTAGTTACTGCTCGTTGCCATAACGACGCGCGACCCTCTCCCCTCGTCGCTGTTATTGACTGTACCGGCCACGGAAATACACATTATTCCTTCGCCCAACCCACTCACTCATTCAATGGCATTTTATTCAATGTTTCTACAACCTGCTGCCTGAAGAATTTCTTTGTCGTTCGATACACCAGTTTCTTTAGTAATGATCTTATGCAGAGATTCGCGCCGACCGAGCGGTCTGCGGCGCGCGGTAGGCCATCGGCTCGAAGGTCCCGGGTTCGAGTCCCGGCAGGGGCATGGGTGTGGATTTTCAGCTAAAGGCGAATCGTGACGGCGGAAGTCAGTTACTAGACTGCCCCATATAAAAATAAAGTTTCCCAAAGTTTTTTATGCAAAGATCCGGACTTTCTCCCCATTCCTTTGGAGATGAAAATCTACACTAGCAAGCAATAATTCTGGGTTCACACTCAGGGCAATTTGCTTCTATTCACTATTTAAAACTGAGTATACTTTACGACGCTGTTGAACATAGTTGTGTTCCGGGGTACCCAACCCTCTTTGTTTTCATAGGAATTAATACTTTAACGTGTACATGACGTAGTTTGCAGCAGTTCATTTACTCAATGAAAAACTTCCCGAGGCGAGCGTTCTGAGTGAGCTTCATTGTAATTTGTAATCTCTACGGTGGTCTCATACGAAACTAGGGGAAGAGGTCTTCTCTTTATTAGAGAATGCTCTCATGACTTTTTTGGGATGAAAGTTTCCAATTCTCTGATCGGATCTCACAAGCGTGGACGTCAACTCAAGGCAAGCCAAGAGTCGTGTACCACCGAGATCAAAATTCAGGGACGTGTAAACTGAAGCGTTGGTGGTAGTGGTTGGGGGGGGGGGGAGTAGATTATGTGGTCGTTCTTAGCCCCTTCGTTCTGACTATTTGCATAAAATAGCATAACTTGAAGTGTTTCGCATTCTGATCTGGAAACATTACTTTGCTTTAAATTTTTCTTTTTGGTACGATGTGAGATTAAATAGCAACATTCCTTTCGATATTATTGCATTGTTAGACTATCGGTTCTGCAACTGTTTGCCGACCATCCGAGGTCCTTCTCTCTCAGCAGAACCCGTTAGCTTTCCATATCGTGAGACGTAGTACTGAAGTAGTTAGACCGCTGATACCGTAGACAAGACAAGAGATCTCAAACAAGGGGCATCCACTACTTATACTCGCAAAGTTCCAAACAAAACCGCGCCTTAAAAAAAAAAGGAACTTTAAATCAAGTCTTCGTCAACTATGGTTAACGGTTACGAAGCATTGTTTCAAGAGTTCTGGCGGCCAAATTCCCGGCGCGAATTACCTCTTTCAAGAAACGAAACATACAATATACTGTTCAACGGACTCCCTTCCAAAAATCACAAAGAAACGAATAATTCTAAATACTTATTCTCAATTCGCGTGCATTAAATGATTATTCGATTAAATGAATATTAAACGAACAGTCTCAAAACAGAATAGAAATGCAAATTAATGGTTGAATTCAATAAAGTTTTGTTACCGCCCATAAAATTCATTTTATCTTTATCAATAAAGTTTTTTTTGTGAGCAAATAAGAAAAGATGAAAAATGAGCTGGCCACAGAACTTGCCTGAATTGAAGACTGGTTAGTTAGCGTAGCCAGTCTTCAGTTCAGGTAAGTTCCTGTACCGCTGCCATTACAGCAAGTTTATGCAGCTTTTTTTTTCTTTCCTCATTCCACAAAAGATGACGACTTGACTTACTAACCCCTTTCAGAAAGTATATCGAAATGTACACTTTTCATAGTATCAGTCGTGTGTTCTCCGAGTGAGAAGTACGGGATGGATATAATAGCGATACAGAAGTCCGGTGGGAGGGTTACGATAGCATTCGACGGGGCAAATACACATTCTGCTACGGAGTAGGGGTGTTCAATAAGGTTGAGGACCTATCGAACTTCGAGTGTGAAAATTTATCGAGTTGTCATCGGTTACTCGAAACCGTTCGAGTATTTGATATCGAAGTTTCGGGTAGATAGAGCGATGAGCTTTTACATGCACTTTAAGTTAGTGCCACAGACAGCAGAACCGGAATAGCAAAAGTTGTCAGTCGCACCATTTCATTTCAAGATGGTGGCCAAAAGAAAATGGAGGCCAACGGGAAAGTGACGAAATATGATCGCGCTAATATTCTAAACGGGTGAACCGAATCGAGTGATTCTTTAAACGATTACTGACCTTAGTCACTTACAGGTTATAGACTTATAATTTCATGGGGCCGCTGGCCCCGGTGGGTGCCAAAGGAAATGTTCGAAAACTCGCTCCAGAATTTGAGTACAATTTGAGCTTTCAGAAAAAACATCTCTCAGATTTGAGCTTTCAATATAAACGCTCTAAGTCCATTTCAAAGGTGCCAAAGTAGCACATTCACGTCGGTCGATATGAGCATATTGGATGGCAAACATCTTGGCCGATATCAATCAACGATATAGATCGATGTAAAATCTTATATGCCCATACCGGCCGACGTGAATGTGCTATTTGGGCATCTTTAAATTGGACTTCGAGCGTTTATATTGAAAACTCAAATTCTGGGAGTTGATTTTTCTGAAAGCTCAAATTGTACTCCCATTCTTGAGCGAGTTTTTGAGCTTTTCGTGGTCCTTCCAACTTCACGCACCTGAAAAAAGGCGAAAATATACCACTGAAACGTCAGATGCAAAAATGACAGTAAAAGTTAAGTGATTGTCTTTTTGTTTCGGAAAAGAAAGAAACAATGATAGGTGTTGTGTGCCAGGACGTTGATATGATCATATTTCTTTCAGTAGTGGCAAACCAAAGAACTGCACGGCCGGTTTTCTTTGAAAGTTCGTTTGCAACGTAACACGAAACAGCTGGGAGAACCCTTGAGGAAATAATAGTCTGTTTTTCTTTCTTTAAGAAGTGTTTGCAAGTTATTGAATTTGATATGCAAACTGAATTAGAGCCGTATGAAATATAATTATTAGATCTTTACATTAATATTGAGAAGAAAACTTACGCGTAATATGAATGGCAATATAAAGACAATTCACATTTACATATTTTCAAAAATAGCAACTTTAAAAGGCTTCAAATTTTTCCCGTTACCAGACAACGCTTTATTCAGGAATATATATAAATGTAGTATGTAGGCCTGGTTGTACATTCCCTCAAACATTGACCAAAGCACCCTTTTAAATCTTTCGCAAGACGTATCTCAATACCTCTTTTCTTCCCGCCGCATTGATGTAATCGGTCCTGGGTTGGAATCCCAGTCAGAGCCCGAATGTTTTTTCTCACCCCCACCCTCCAACCCTTTTGTCTCTTTTCTGTCATATGTAAAAGTAAAGTTCGCCCTTGTGCTTAGCACCATCCCATGAAAAGACATAGGGGATGTGGGGTTAAGGCTTCACACTTTCTTGATGTCAGCCATAGTTGAAGATATCGGCACAACGCTTCGACCGACTTCCCCCCGCCCCCCTTCCCACCTCCAGGTACCCATTGAATCTGGGACTGGTGTGCCCCAAAGCCGCTCGGCGTCGTATGTACGGAATTATATTTTGTTATAATGTAAATTCACTCTTAAAGATACTACGTCTATGTCTCTTTTCGGTGTTCCAATTTTTCTTTACATTCAGACCATTTCCTGAAACCAATGAAGCTCATTTCTTTGACAACTTGAAATAGTTTAATAAAATCATCCAAATATTAAAGTGTCACGATAAATCCAAGCAAACTTAAATGCTTGAGTAACTTGATAATCTCAAATCATTTCGAGTCTCAAACACTTCGAAAGCTTCAAATGTTTTGAGCCTCTCGAGTCTCGAACAGTTCGACAATCCGCTCGACAAAGGACACTGATCTGTAACATCCTTCCCTCAAAGTCGAGGCTCCAGGCAGACGTGTATCCAGAAACTAATTTTGAATGGAGTCTGCATACCCGAATTTGGGGAAACCCGATGTCGTAGGTTAAGCAAAAGCAACAGGTACTTGACATGCATTTAAACCAGTCCCCATTAAAATCGAACAGTTCGTTCGAAAGTTATCGTCGCTTTTACACGCCTACGTTCAAAGTAGGAACAAATACTCGGATTCGGGGGAGTTTCCCTTGGCATAAGACAACGAAAAACAATATGTGTCTGACGAAAGCAAAGGGGAAAATTTTAAGTAAGTTCTATCAAAATCGGACAATCCGTTCGAAAGTTATCGTCGGATGGACAGACGATCTATAATAGGGAGCTTCGCACCCAAAATTCTCAAGGTTTGTTTCAATGATACTCGAAGGGTTCGAGTGCCGAATAATAAATTTTCTAACTCGATGGTCGAATAGTCTTTAGCCTTATCGAAGTTCCTTACCTCTACCTATATCAGAAGCTGTCTATATCCAGAACTTTAATAGTGCAATCGATAAAATGACGCTTTATACCAGGTGTATGCATAAGTTTTTGCCGGTTTTTGTGGTAAAGAAAACACGTAATTTTCAAGAGAAATTAATTTTGTTTTATTCAAAGTATTGGCCATCGGCTTCTACACATTTCGCCATCTTTCAGGTAATTGATGCATACCATGCCAGAAAAACTGCTTGTCTTTTGCGGGAAAACCATTCGTCGAGCCATTTTCCAACTTCTTCGAAATTGCTGAAGTGCTGCTCTGCGAGCGCGTGCCCCATTGATGCGAAGAGGTGATAGTCAGATGGCGCCAGGTCTGAGGAGTACGGCGGGTGCGGAAGGATGTCCCATCCAAGCGATTTCAAGGTGTCTTTCACTGGTTTTGCTGTGTGAGACGGCGCATTGTCGTGTAACACAATCACTTTGCCATGTCTTCGGGCCCATTCCGGTCATCTTTCGATCAATGCGTGATTTAAATTAATCATTTGTTGGCGATAGCGTTGTGCATTAACGGTTTCGCCGGGCTTCAAGAGTTCATAATACACAATACCGCTCTGGTCCCACCAGACACAAAGCATGGTCTTCTTGCCGAAGCGATTTGGCCTTGGTGTTGACGGACCGGCTTCGCCAGGTGAAAGCCACGATTTTCTCCGCTTCGGGTTTTCAAAATAAATCCATTTTTCGTCACCCGTCACAATTCGATACAAAAAGGATTTTCTTTCGTGGCGTTGAAGCAGCATTTCACAAGTGACTTTGCGATTTTCCATTTGACGTTCATTCAAATCGTGTGGGACCCATTTACCCAGTTTATTGATCTTCCCCATTGCTCGTAAACGGCTGCTGATTGTTTCTTGTGACACATTTAATGCTTTTGCCGATTGCTGTTGAGTTTGAGTTGGGTCATCCTCCAATAACACCTGCAATTGCTCGTTTTCGCACTTTTGTGGTCTACCAGATCGCACACTGTCTTTCACATTGAAATCTCACATGTTCTAATCGATGGAGCGTGTTCACCATATGTTTCTACCAGCACACGATGACTTTCAACAGCCTTTTTCTTTTGAAATAAGAAAAGCAATGCGTGCCGCAAATGTTCTTTTTCAGGCACAAACTTCGACATGATCACTGAACGATAAAACAAAGACGCTAGTGATTGGCGGACTCAACTTGTGTGTGTTTGTAGTTTAATGTCAGACGAACAAAATGACGTATGTGTCAAATGAATACGCTGCGTACTTTTCGCTGGCGCCATCTCTTAGGTAAACCGGAAACTACTTACGCATACACCTGGTAAGCTAATGGTGTCCTGGATTCCAATCCCGTTCGGGTGATGCATGTTTTCTCTCTCCCCCCCCCCCTCTCTTTCATGACAAGCTACTTAAGCCTTCTTATTACATTTTTCACAATAAACCTTGTGTTGGTAAATGTTGAAATTATCACAGAAAAATTGACAGCCGCCGCGACCGGAACTCGAACCCGGATCTCCCAGTTGCCGGCTAGGTATGCTACCAATTACACCACCACGGCACAGCCAATGTTCTGTGTATATGGAATGTTCGCGGCGGCTGTCAATTTTTCTCTGATAATTTCAACATTTACCAACAAGGTTTATTGTGAAAAAGGTAATAAGATCTATTATTCCATACTGCCTGATAGCAGAAAGATTCCTCAACCAAAAATCTCCGCATGAGTGGAGTGCCTTGGACTCTTAACCAGCGATGAAGAGTTGGGAGAGTGTGTAGGCGAGAGGAACATTCCATACACACAGAAAATTGGCTGTGCCGTGGTGGTGTAATTGGTAGCATACCTAGCCGGCAACTGGGAGTCCCGGTCGCGGCGGCTGTCAATTTTTCTGTGATAATTTCTACTTAAGCCTTGTATACATAAACATTGGACTTATATATGTGGGGAAAACTTTTCTTTCACTTCATTTCAAGGGAGGCAACATTGAAAGTGAACACCCTGCATATATGTAGTACATATTATGTACAACTATAATGACCTCGAATGCGTTGTTTCTTCCAAACACTTCGATAATCCCGAACTTTTCAAAATATTCAAACGATTCATAAATGCGATCGTATTGAGTTGTTTCAATATTTGCTGCTTTCAAACACTTCGAGACTCGACCAAGTATGTTGTTCGACCAAAAACGGAAGTATGATATGAAAATTGTGTTGGGCGATTTCTATGCAAAGGTAGGCAGGGAAGAAAGTGCTATACTTATTGTAAGCATATCAAGTCTTTACGAATGCAATGATTGACCTTGTTTATAGGAGTAAATAGATTGCTTAATGGTCTATAAATGAAGATCCACATGTCAACATAACATATTATTTCAGCTGAATGCGAGGACGCCCACAAACTCGAATACTACATCAGAGGACAAAAACTAAAGAAGAGCCAATCAGAGACATGCTATTATAATTAATTAGAAACTGATCAACAATCGACCAATCGTATAAATCTTTAGACATTAACTTTATTACGTAACTATCACCCAATCAGCATTCACAGTTCATTTATAAGGTGTTTATAGTTACCTACAAAAAAAAAGACAACAACGCCGCACAGCGAAAACAATGTTGCCTGTACAAAATAAATCCAAAATGTTCACGACATTTTAAACTCAAATTGCAACCCATCAACGAAGACAGAACAACAATGGAGAGAGACTAATAACCTTTGGGATATCGAAAAATCTAATGTCAAAGAGCACGTACTTTGAACACAAAGTTATACATGGATATCCCGGGATGACAAAAGACCCTAGCAGATCGATCACGTATTAGTAGATAGACGAAGATATACTAACATAATGGACGTTAGGGCGTACAGAGGACCATCAACAGCTAGTGATCACAAAAGTGAGGGGATCGCGAACAGGGAAAGCAAAGGATCAAGACAACTGAAGTTCGAAGTAAAGCTATTAGATAACCCAAGCGTACCAACTCGAAATCTTAACCGACTCGATTAATAGTAATGAAATTGATGTTAATAAGATGTGGGAGGCAATTCGTTACATTGTAGGGCACAGCAAAAGAACGTGTAGGTAAGAACAGAAAAACAAGTCTTAGTTCGATGAGTGCCTTCAGCTTAATGAGAAACGAAAACAAACTATGACAAAGCAGTCAAGTGTAAGCAAATGCAAACCACTACAATAACCGCACACACGGGTTTTAACAAAAAGTGAAAATATCTTAGGCAGAAGATTCAGGAGATAGAGATAAACAGTAAGACAAATAACATTGAAGATCTATCGAAAGGGGCAAACTCGTTTAGAAACTGTTACCAATTAAGTGATTGGTTCACTATCTTCCTTCCAGTTTTCATTTTTGGCCTAGTACTTACACTTTTTACTTCCATTCTTTACGCATTTCTCAACTATAATAAAACGTTTGCAATTAAAATTTTTGTATGTTCTGTAATAAGATTGTATTTAGGAAAATAAGCAAAATTCGCCAGATATTGTCCACTCAGAGCAAGTGGTTAGCCAGATTAGTACGTTGCCGTCCACATGCGAAACTAATAGATTGTTAAAATATTATTTTCATTTTGAAATACTAGACAATTTTAATGGTGGTCTATTAGAAATCAAAGTTTTTGCATTCGTATAAAACAGACTTATAATTGTATCTATCTAATTTAAATTCAAATAGATCTAAGCCACAGTGTGCTGCTAAAAAAATGTTAGATTATTAGGAACAAAAGAAATTAACATCACAACAGAACTATATAAGAAGCACCACTTAGTGGTCATCCTGGCCGACAACAGAAATACTTGTATATTGTATAAACCTAAAGTTGGTTACAATAATGTACTTAATTAGATGTACCTATTACGTATTATTGATGATACAAAGTCAAAAGAATATTTGAAAAGCTAGAAAAACGATTGGTCTTAAAATGATTAACGATAGTTTTACTGTAAAGTGTAGGACGCTGTTCTTAACTCTCAGATAACATTTCCGGCATCTTCTAAACTAACCAAGGAAGCCAGATAATTTGTATTTTTTCTCTCTGTATATCATGTCGCTTTCGGTAACTAGTAAAACTTGACTAAAGGTGTCTGAAAGTAAAGGTGTTTGAAAACGATATTTTTTTTGTGGTATAGGTCTTGTTGTAGTGAAATTTATGTGAAGATGGCCGGTGATTGGTGCCCTCACCCTATATTCATTCGTTTGTAATAAGGGTTAGAAAATATGACACAATCTTCATGCACTTAATATTTAGGCACTAATGAGGAAGACTGCTCTAGGTTCATTTTTGGTTAAAAATGACTTTCATACACAAGCTGATATCTACGTGATTTCTTTTTATACTGGAAAAATGATCCATATGTGCTTCCCTTCATAATAGAGTAACACCTACACATTCCCTTGCACATTTAACATAAACATTTAATTTTCCCAAAAGGTTAATAAAACTTTCATGGATCTATAGTGTTCATTTATTGAAAACGACAATGCCATTTAAATGGACCTACAGACCCAGGGCCCGAGGCCCCGACCTTTAGGGATTCAATAAATTATAAACTTTGTGTGTAACAATTCAAGAACGAAATAAATCGTATTGCTTTGTTAGAAGATTGTGTTTAAAATAAATAACTAGGAATGATATAATTTAGTACTCCAATCGTGGTAGAATTTCTTCAAGGAAGAGGAATCCTACAGCCGTATTCAGAAACATTTTCTTGGAGTGACTATCGCTGTACTAACGAGTGATTAACAACCTATTAGCATCGTTAGTCACTCGGTAGTACAGCGCTAGTCACACAAAAAACATTTCTGAATGCAGCTGCTAATATTTGGGTGCAGAAAACACCCAATATCTTCAGATGGCTAGATCGAATTTTATTGATTTTTTCAACTTCCTTTCAGAACTTTCGGTTCATTAAAGAAGTAATGTGATAGTCCCACGTAGAGGGAAAAATTAACTTTATTCATAAAATTCAAAATAATAGGAAAAATTTAGGTTTTCATATATTTTTATATTTTTCTTGTAATTTGTTCGGTGAAATGGAAATAAAATCACCGCCATGTTTCAGTAAAGATGAACAGAGTAGCAACAACGAAGGCTGATGAAATATATTGAAATCCATGACGTCAATCGAGATGTTATTCACCTTTGAGCATTCCCGAAAATTTCCAGTAGTCGGTTATTATTTCAGAACATTTTTGCAATGATTTACGAAAAAGTTCTTCATTTTCTGACGAAAAAACTAAATTTCGGAAATCTTTCGGGATTTGAGATCGTATGTGTAGTGTTGTTAAATCTGCAGCAAGTGTAGCTGTTCTTTTCCTCCAAAATTGCATTTTAACTGAGTTCATGAATTGCATTTTATCTAATTTTAAAGCGAAATTTACAAAAGAAATGGGTTAAAATTTTGAAAAACCGGGAAATGTACCGTATTCGAACTTGGTTCGAAGTTGGCGACCTATCACCATGTGAACGACCGGAGATATGCTGTCGTTCTTCATGAATGGTTCTGGGGAAACGTTCTAAAGTGGGAGAACGAAAACCATAGTAGCGAGAGGTTCTTAATGTCGTTCTTCGAAGATTGCTTAGTGTGAAATTATCGATGAGAAATATGTGGTGAACTCTGAGAGTTCATTATGGGCGTTAACTTTAAATGTCAGATGGTAGAGGCTAAATTTGGGATTTTAATGCAACGAAGCTTAGCTAAACATGGAACTATTTGGATACGAAAGGGATTTGTTACCGTGTTAATTGAACGTAACATGATTACATTTTAACACACCACGTTTCTTAACGATGGACAGAATAAACGGGTTTTACCGGAGTTATTAATCTTTGAGCAAATATTATTCGGGAGGTGACACTTAAGAAAGTCTAAATTATGCCAAACGCTAGAATCACAATATAAAGCAGATCCTCTATTTCACATACCTGAAATTTAGTTGAAGTTAGATGTTCGATGAAACTCAACAGCTTTTAATTCTATCACAGCCAGAAGATGAAAAATGCTCAGAAAAAAACTATCTTCCTTCTTGGATTGGAGTTGATGTTTTGGCTGGAGACTGTCGAAATGGCGACCTCTTCTATTGTACTCAAGCACTAAAGGTCCCTCTATGGATCTGGAGATACTGAAGGCCCCTCTATGGAACTGGAGGTTTTGGTAGAATACTGATTGGCTTTATATAGGAAAACGTACATGTAGTAAATGTGTGTGTGTGGTTTTTGTCTGACTTGACGCTCCTCTGAACTTTAAGTATGGCGAAAGGTGACGTTCCCATCATAAAGAACATGGTTAATTTGCTCAAAGGTGAATAACATCTCGTCATGGATTTCAATATATTTCATCAGCCTTCGTTGTTGCTACTCTGTTCATCTTTACTGAACTTGCATGGGAGCTTTGGAAGCAACATCCTAATGCACATACTTATAGCTCTTTCTCCCAGATCAGGCGCTACTCCAAGAAATTCCTTAGGGCAAAGTATCAAAATTATATTAACGAGGTAACATCTGAAATATGTACCAATCCTAAAAGATTTTGGTCCCTCATAAACTCAAGAAGATGTCAGTCACGTGTTCCGACAGAGTTAATTTACGATTCGGCTACAGCGGCTGGTGAAAAGAGGGTACATCTATTGAATGAATACTTCTCCAACAATTTCTGTGTCCAATCTTCTCCTTTTCCACCTCCTCAGCTTCAACGGATCTGTTCACATTCACTGTCTTCATTAAGTACATCATCTGATGAGGTAAAATATCTGCTTTCTTCTTTACCTCTAAATCGTTCTCCCGGCTATGATAACATTATTGCTATTTTTTTACGTAATGCTGCTGAGTCATTGACTTACCCTTTTTCTCGTATTCTAAATAGATGTTTTGCCGAAGGTGTATTTCCTTCTTCTTGGAAACAGGCTAATATTATACCCATTCTGAAATCTGGAGATAAGACCCATGTCTCTTCATACAGACCCATTTCTCTTTTATCTATTTTATCTGTGGTGTGTGAAAGAATCATCAAAAATAGACTTTATAATTTTGTCTCACCCTATCTAAACTCTGCTCAACATGGCTTTCTTCCTGGTAGTTCCACTCTTACAAACCTGTCCTTGTTACTCTCTGATGCTACCCAATGCCTGTCCAATAACACACAACTTGATGTCATCTATCTAGATCTTAGTAAGGCTTTCGATAGAATTGATTGTAATCTTCTTCTTTATAAATTAACTCACCGATTCAATATCCATGGTAACTTCCTTTCATTATTGCGAGACTATCTCACTGGCCGCGAACAACGTGTTGTTCTTTCTGGATCATCTTCTAATTTTGTTCCCGTTCTCTCTGGTGTACCTCAAGGTAGTGTTTTGGGCCCCCTCCTTTTCCTTCTATATATGGACGATCTCCCATCTTATCTCTCGTCATCTGAAACCAAAATTCTTCTTTTTGCTGACGACTGTAAATTATTTCGAGAAATCAGATCATTACAGGATGTTGCTGATCTCCAAAATTGGTCTGACCTCTTGGACTGGTGTGATGCGTGGAACTTGAAAATAAATCCCTCAAAATCTTCTTTACTTACTATTTCATTAAAGAGGAATCAAATCCCATCTACCTATATCATTGATGATAATCCTATTGCTAAAGTTTCTTCTCAAAAGGACCTTGGAGTGGTATTTGACGAAAAACTTCTATTTGCTGATCACGTGACTTCTGTAACTAACAGTTCTATGCGCTTACTTGGTCTTCTCTATAGATTTACAGAAATTAAGGACCTTCATTCATTGAGTATGTTCTACAAAACCTTCATCTCCCCTAAAATTGAATATTGCTCCCCAATTTGGAACATGGCTAGTATTTCTAATCTATCTCATATTGATTCTGTTCTGAACTTTTTTCTTGCTATAGTCAAAAGAAGAATACCATCAGTACGTAGCTTAAGCAAACCAGAGTTATTATCCGTTCTTGGTCTCCACGTACCCTCTTCTCGTCGCAAGCTGGCAGATTTGATGTATTTATACAAGATACTTAACGGTAATCTTAGAACTGGAGAGTTGATATCTAAATTTTACTTCCGTGTTCCCTTGCGAATAACCAGAAATAATAACCTCCTTCATTGTGCCACGCCTAGGCTAAGTATACTGCAGCGCTCCTTATTCCATAGACTAGTAATTATGTACAATAACCTTAATTCAAATATTGATATTTTCGGATCTGAACACACTTTCCATCGAACGCTAAATACAAATATGTGAGTTACTCCTCTTGTGTAGTATAATCGTTATGTTATTTATATCAGTTGCTGTGTTATGTGTTGTTTAAAATTTAATTTCATGTTATTTAGTTTATAGTAAAGTTATTTAGTTTGTAGTGAAGTTATTTAGTTTGTTGCATTGTTATTTTGTTTCTGTGTAAAATGGCAACTCAAGCTGTATCTGAAACTTAATAATAAATAAATAAACATGGCGGTGATTTTATTTCCATTTCACCGAACAAATTACAAGAAAAATATAAATATATATGAAAACCTAAATTTTTCCTATTATTTTGAATTTTATGAATAAAGTTAATTTTTCCCTCTACGCGGGACTATCACAGTAAGCATGTAAGATTATTCTAGGTGTAATATGTGTATGGGAAAAATGGGGGTAACTGTGAGTCTACGCTAGCGCAAATATTTCATGAAAGGTGGAATTTATGTCGACATCTCAATCAACTTCCGTTTTCCTTGTTACTCAACAGAGTCTGGAAAACAAGTACGATTTCTAATTTTCACATCCGACCCTCATCAGCAACATGTTTCTGCTGGGTTTAAAAAGCACAATGCAAGTTTACTGGAAAGGGAAGAGAGGGAATCTACTGGTATTTTTTTCAGAATTACTTACAACGTGTATTATTTCGCGCGAAGTTCTACGGTGAGGGCCCAGTAGATAGGGGCTGTTTTTTTTTTTTTCCACAAATGTTATTTCCAGGAAATTGTAGTTTACTCTTGAGTACTTACTAACATTAAATTATCTGTTTGTCTCCTTTTCTAGAATTTCTATAGCATAAAAGAAAATTTATCATTGTATAATGTAAGTACATAACATTTCCCATAACTTAATCGTTGTAATCAAAATAACGAAACTAATGTAAAAACTAGGAACTTAACAGATTACATTGTTTTCCAAGATAAAGCTAGGCTAACTAAAATATTCCAACTTGCAAGAAATGTATACCCTTGGCAAAAATAACCTAAATTTAAATGGGAGGTGAGAAAGGTGACATTATCCTTTCAATCAATTTGATTACCGGAATGCTTGCTCACAATTTTATTTCCGTTAGATCGTATTAGATATTCTATTTCGGTGACAGAATCCGTGAACTTTCTGATTTCTGGTAGAAAATTCGTTAATATTTCAAGAGGACTTAATTGTTTATAAATCACACTATTTTAAAATCACCATTGCAGGACGAAGTCAGGTTATGAATAATTGTGTGTGTGTTTACGATCGCACTTCAGAACAAGGCTAAGTAGGCGAGCAGATTTTAGTTCTGCTATTTCGTATGCTTATTAAACTTTCTTCGTGTTTTTATCGGGGATGGTACCTGAAATAAGGCTCTGACTGATCTTTTCCATTCTTGCCTCCCGGAAGTGCTCGCTGAAGGATAACATTCAAAGGTATGTGACTGTCATCCTATATTCCGTGAGCGTGTCTGTGTTCATGAGGATGGCCATCAGTAATGGTCTGTTAGTGAGTAGAATGAGAACTAACAAAATAAGAAAACGAAATACTTTCTAAGCATGAAAATGTGCCTGCCATAAGTTTGATAACAGCTATTTAGTTAGCTAATTGAACAATATTCGCCATTATGAAGATCAATCTCATCGATTCTTCGAGAATCAAGACGTCTCAGGGTGGAGAAATTATTATCCATTATCTTAAATATTAGTAATTTACTGGAATGTACCCTAAGTTGATTAACTTAAGACAATATCACGTTAAGTTTATTATTATTAGGCTTTTATTTTACATGGCAAAAGTTAAGCCTTGTCTTCCACTTAATCATGATACATGATTTACATATCAGAAGAAAAATACAAAATCCTAAGTTGTTAAACATATATACAGACACAATACACACACACAATAGCCTACAACTAAGACAAGAATACAATATAATAGTAATACATGAACCCTTCCATATTATAATGAATCTATCTCTCTTCTCATTTTCCCTCCCTTCCCACTTTATCTATACAGACCCAATTTAGAACCATCTCCACCCCCACAAACACATACACACAATGACAAGTTTAAAAGATAAATGAGTAATACAAGGATAAAGACAAAACATACTAAATATACCGCATTTGAAACGAAGATACAAACTGAAGCACGAGTATGGAGGAAAATAATTTTTAAAAAATCGTTGACATTTAACATTTTTTTACACTGCTATGAGTAAGTGACAGAAAGTGACTATGAAGCTTATTTCGAAAACTGCTTAGGGAGCTAGTTGTGCGAACTACCGAAGGAAGATTATTCCACTGCTTGATTCCGAACATAGAATAGGTCTGAGATCTATGCTTTGGTATTCGCAGGGTGGCATTGATTTCATCCGAATATCTGCAGCAGAAATGATAGAGCCAAGCTTACCACCAGCAGGTAGCTTTAGCCTCATCAAATCCTGGAAGTAAATATCGAGAATGTGCCATATTGATTTCGAACGTCGTGTGTTGTGCAGAGAGCATCATTGAACAATTTTAAGGCACTGGTAGTAACATTATTCCAGTCGATCACCTCTTGTCCTGGGTTGTAAAAGTCCAGTAAGGCTGTCAGCCTCCGCACCGCAGTGGGCAAGCAGGACACACCAGGGAGATGAAGTCAATTGGGATATCAAGGTGAGAGATCACGTTCGCTGGGTTCCGGGCCTCGCGAGGAGAATCGGCCGCCGAGAGAGGTTATCCCACAAGGAGTGGATCAGGGTATGCGTACAACAGGTTCCAAGCCTCCGTGATGAATCGGTCACCCGCGGCCCGCAGGTTGGGAAGCGCTCAGTGGAAAGCGAGTCACTGGTTCCAGACCTCCGGGGAGATATGGTCACTGGCGGCTCACAGGTTGTGGGAAGGTGGTGTGAGCTACTGGTTCCAGACCTCCGAAGATATATGGTCGTTTGCGGAAAATTCAGGTGTGTAGCTTCCGTGTCTCGATGCGAGAAACGGTCGCCTACAGGTAATGTTCAGGAAAGAGTGGGGAGCAAGGGTGCAATGCCCACGCAGCAATCCAACCAATGCAGCAAGTTCCACTCGTCTTACAAGAAGCGGTCGTTTGCAGTGTTATACGAAGCAGGAGAAAGAACGTCCTATAAAAGTCACGTGGTTCATAAGAATTCTTACTTTTATTGCGACAAAGGAAAAACCACTACTTAACGATCTAACGGCCAGGTATCTTTCACTCAGTATATGCAGATGCCTATATTAAACTTCGATGGCCGTTGAATTTACACATCAATTATTTATAAAAACAAATATTAGTTATTAGTGAATGATTTGCAACATTATTCATTCCAAGTTTACCGTTAAATAGTAATGAAACTTTCTTTACAAAGTATAGGAAAAATGACAAAAATATTTTCTAAAATAGGCATATACGCACGCCTTCCTTTGGACTACTTACTAAACGTGCGGAGCATGCAGTCAATGTACTGTCTGAACCGGACCACTCATTCAGCACTGTAATAGGGTCGATCCCAGCTAATGGTATGTGGTGGATAAACACCGTGTGCGTGAGTTTTCTCGGGTTCTCCCGTTTCCTCTCACTTTCTTCATTCACACACACAGACATATATGTATATAAGGAGAGAGAGAGAGTTCGTATGTGTTCTATACAGCCAAGAAGTTGTACAGCTCTCTGCGAAGGCGTGTCTACCCTCCAACATGCTCCAGTGCGAATGTGTGATATTCTCTATGCATCGACAGTGATGTCATGTGCACGAGAGGGACTTTCCCGCCCGAATAGGTCTTGTTGAATGTAATGTATGTTATTATTTAATAACACTTTTAGCGTCGAAGGCATTATTTGAATTTGTTACGAAGGCTTGTCGGGAATTGTCTCGATTCAGTTGGCGTTAATGTCTAAAATCCAGAACTATCATGACAGGAGTCGAACCTAGAATATTGGACGCCTGACACCTGACACTGCACGACAAACTGGGGTCGGTTTGTTTGTATAGAATTTCAGCCGCATTATTCTCATGCCCAAGCAACAAAATCGTAAATATGTTTTCGTTGATAGCATAGGATGTTAGCTTTTCATTTGCATTCGCTGTTTTCGGTTATCTAGTGTTTACAATATCATCTGAATTCTGCGGGAGTGTACACATGGATTTTTTTCATGGTGCATGCCTATCCTCTTACGACAGTGACTTATATGCAAGTACTGTTGTGTTGTATGGATGTGAAATTATGTTGTAAATGTGTTTATTGTTTGTTTAAGTGCTCTGTGTCCTTTTGAAAATGCATAACATTAAGAAATCGAGTTATTAGATGGTTACATTGCTGATAAAAAAAAGAGATATAGTAGCAACACGGGAATATTTGTTTTACTTTTGACTTTTTCTTGTTCCCTAGTGTCTACCCATTTTGTTAATCTCACGCTTCGCCACTGGAAACATTGATACCTCATATCTATATTTTTTTGTCACCAAAAGTAGTCGCCGTCTCATTGTTGAAAGGAAAAAAAGATGGCGGACTTTCCAGTTGAAACTTTTTTTTAACATATAAACCAAGAGGTAAATTGATCGTTGAACTGTTAAACGAAGTTTCAGCTGAAAACTCTGCCAATTACAACTTCAGGTGACAAAAAATGTAGATACCAGGTGTATCAATGTTTCACCCTCATTATAGTTTTCTGTATGTATTACTGTAAACTCGGCAGCGGGGTCCATCCATTCAACGAAAGACTCGAACATCTCTCTCTCTCTCTCTCTCTCTCTCTCTCTCTCTCACACACACACACACACACACGCAAATTTTAAGTAAGACATTAAACCACATAAATTTTGTAGCTGAACTTGAACAGAGAAAATGCCCGTATAACACTGCGCAAATCTCTTATTGCATTTTTAAAAACATCTATCTCAATATTTTCAACGTGCAAAAACTAAAATGGAATTACTTGGAAACGAAGTTACTTTTATTCTAATTTTCCGGACGGCAGCGTAGCACTGGGAAGGTTGCGCAACAATTCAGAGTCGGACCCTGCTCAGGCGGATCAGTGCGACCATCCCGAATGAGATTCTCCCTCATTTTCTTCAGTCTCCCCTGGTGAATGGCAGAAAGCCGGGACATGCAGTTTATATTATCATTGGCTCCGAATTTCGCCGCGGCTTGAATACGGTGGAACTGGCCGGTGGACAGACCAAGTAAGTCCACCCATAGCTTCAAGGCACAATATATAGCTCAATACAAAATATCCCGGAGGTCAATACAATATAGAATGTCAGGTCACTTTTGGAAGCAGAGTAGTGGGAAAACCTGAAAGACGAAATAAAGAAAAATCATATGGACACAGTAGGATGGCAAGAAACAAGTGAAATTCGAGATGAAGAATATAGGATGGTCTAATCGGGGCCGTAGAGAGGAAGAAGAAGAAGTCGACTAGGTGTAGTAGTCCTTGGAAAGCGTCTAAAAGAGAATTCATGGCAGTAGACTTCACCAATGAGCATGATGATGGTAAGGCTGGAAGGAAATGTTTATAATACAGATCTACATTCCTACAACTAAACATCGTGAAAGAGACGTCAAAATAAACCACGAATATCTGCAGGAGTTGATTCAGAGAGAACAGAAGGGCGCAAATATAGTAAAGATGGGCGATTTTAATGAAGTAGCAGGTGAAGGACAAGATGGAGAAACAGAAGGAAATAAAGACTTGGAAGGAGAAATCGAAGAGAGCAAAGATTGGTTTTGACTTATAATCAACACTCATTGGTAGTGAGAAATATGTGGTTTAAACAACATAAAAGATGATACACCTGGACACGCCTAGATATCGAAGGGTTTCAGATCGATTAGGTGCTAATTCAGGACACATGTAGAAACTGTTCCAAGAATGGAGAGACTCTTCCTGGAGCCGATATTTACTCTGACCAATATGGTCTTAGCTTTGGTAGATACAAAACTGAAAAAAACGGAAGTATAAAAAAAAAATACAGGAGTAAGAAAACTAGAACTGAAGGTGTTTAAAAACGAATGAAGATAGATTTGTAGAAAAGTTCAAAGAAAATTACTCAAATTCGGTAGGAACAGATGGAAATACTAAAGGGCAGTGAGATTTTATAAAGTATTGTTTGCTTGATGCAACAGAAGTAATAGGATACCATGAAGAAAAAAGAAATTAAGAAAGAATGGATTACAAAAAAAAATGTTGGTAAAAATGGAAGTGCATATGTACATACAGAAGAGGGCAAAGAGATGTACATAAAACTAAAGAGTGAACTTCGACGAGAAACAGGGATGACACAGAAATGCGATGAATAGAAGACTTTGAAAGAACAGGAAGATGCAATCTGATGTACAAGGAAGAAGAACTATGGGATTTGGATAGAATGGGACGCAGATCCATGTGGTCATTGGAGGATAAAAATGGTGCTAATAGTGACAAAGGTATTTTGGATAGATGAAAAGAATACATAGAACTGTATGAAACGTCCATATATATTAAATATTGAAGAAGCAGAAGTAAGTTACGGTGATAAAAGGTTCAAAGTAGTCAGAGAAGAATTTGAGAAGGCTCTTAGTGAGATGGAAAATTGTTAAGCAATAGGTGTGAGTGCTGTTCCCATTCAATTGATAAAAAAATGTAGGAGAGAAAGAAAAAAGGAAAATGTTGTGACTCTGTAACGAAATTTGTGATTCAGTAGAATTGCCAATCGACTTTTTAGAAACAGTAATGAGTCCATTGGAGAAGAAGAATGCAAGGTGATATGCAAATTACGAAACCATCAACCTAGTAGAGCACTGAGCAAAGCTGTTTCTACGAATGTTAAACATAAGATTATACAGTAGGGTGAACGCAGAAATTGTGGAGGAACAGTTTAGATTTCGAAGAGAAAGGAACAAGGGACGTTATTACTTTGTTAAGTGTTTGAGCGGTACAGAATATCATTTATTAACCACGAATAACACTGGTGAACCATGTGTATTGTAATACACTATTTGGACATTTATCTCAAATGTAATCAACAATGGGAGATTTTCGTAGTCATATATCCGACCAGGTAGTCGCGCGGTCTAAGGCATTAAGCAAGCGACTCGAAGGTCGCGGATTCGAATCCCACCCGGGGCATGGACGTTTCTGAATTTTAACGAAGGTGTAAATATGCTAAATCGTGACGGGCCGAAGTCACAAGTAGCTAGACTGACCTATACAAAAAATAGTTTACCAAAGTTTATCGTAGTCATATAATGAATTACAGCAAACATACACTTGTTTAAGGTAAGTGACATTTACGATTCTTGCTCCATACATATTACGTATTTTAACCTAGCATTACGAAGGTATTTTTGGGTCGCATCAGTTACGGGGAGGGGCTCTGAGACCCACAAGGAAAATGTCATTATTTTTCATGGAAACTATTTTATACTGTCTGATATGAACTTACGTTAGGTGTCTAATACATCACATAGTTTTCTTCTATGTTATAACGATATTTCTAACTACAGTATTGCAAACTATATAAAGTTGTGTAAGTGATTATTTTTTTTATTTATGTTAGTAACTATGACATCCAATGGCGAACGTTTGTTACTGCGGCGATGAACTTGCGAGTTCCATAAGCCATAGAGTTAGTTACTATGACGTATTTCTTTTCCTTGTTTTTATATAAAAAGAAACAATCAATCAGATCAATAGCACGTTAGTATAATACAGTATATGCACGAAGGCGCCTTCATAGTGGACCACATTTCATATAACATTTAAGAGTATTCTTACTACTACGAGGGGGGGTGGGGTGGACTGAGACCCTCAACGCCTTATTTAATTATAATTAGAACAAGAGAAACATTAAAAAATAAAGCAAGTACGTTGTATTACCAATGGGTTTGAAGCCTAACAATATCACTTTTTTTTTTAGATTTTTTGTCGAACTGGAAATGTTAAAAAAATTAATTTGTGGGCTTCGGTTAACCCCCCCCCCCCCCTTATAATGCTAGGGTTAATACGGTACTCATTTCCCGAAACACACTCACTTATCTTAAATCCTGATCCTATGATGAGAGAATATAGGCTGCATAACTATTTAGTTATGTTCAAGACCAGCCCGTAATAGAGTTGCATATACAAACAACATGGAGAGATCGTTCCTACTATGGCATAGATTATAAATGCCCATAGACATGAAATTTAGACAATTCTCTCCTTATCATTAAGAACAATAGGAGAGAGATACAAAGAGTAAGGAAGTATTCATAGCATTTGTTGATTTTGGAAAAGACATTCGATCGAGTCAAGTGGAAAATGCTAATGCAGGTATTGAAGAATACATGTGTGAACTGGAAAGATCGAAGTCTTATAAGGAACTTAAATCTATTAAATCAGAAAATAAAGGTAAAAGTAGGTAACGACTTATCAGAACGAACAGCAATAGGTCGAGGAGTGAGACAGGGATTCTGTATCCCACGCGCTTTAATATACGAGATATAATTATATCTCGTAGTACTGTATATTTGGAAGAGATCGTAAACAGATTATTCGTTGCGGTCGGTAGAAGAACATTCTAGTTAAGACACCGATGCCCCTGTCGGGACGGAGCCGCGGTGGCTCAGTTGGTAGAGCGCTCACCTCTGGTGCTAGCGTTCGTCGGATCGATTCCTGCTCATGCCATGTGGGCTTTGTTGTGGACAAACACCATGTGCGTGGGTTTTCTCGAGGTGCTCCCGTTTCCTCTCACTTTCTTCATTCCACTAATTCATCCCATTATCATCCATACGACCTGAGCCATAGTTGCGTAAAGGCCTTAAAATAAATTCAAATTCGAACCCGGGACCTTCGAGTCGTTGGCCTAACTAACACCTTAGACCGCACGGCTACCTGACCGTCAAGAAAAATCAAATGCATTAGATTTGGGGATAATGTGGTTCTTCTTGCAGAGAATGAGACATTACTTAACAAACAAGATGTTAAGGCAACTGCAGAAAACTTTTAAGAATATGGAATAGATATAAGCGTAAATAAAACGAAAGGGATGGTAGCTGGAACAAATCGAACCATAGCAAACATTAACATCGGAAAAGGTAAAACAGGTATCCAGTATTTGGGAAGTAAGTGAGGAAATGTGAAAAAGAGAGAAAGGCGAGAACAGAAATGTCTAAACAGGCGTTCACTAAGAAAATAAATATCTTCTGCGGATCGATCAATAAAGTGTTGCGGAAGAGATTGATTAAATGTTTTGTATGGAGCAGAAACATGAACTCTACGAAGGAGTGCAGAGTGTATATTGAAAGCTTTTGAAATGTGGACATGGAGAATAATGGAAAAATCAGCTGGATACAGAAGACGCAAAAAAGAGTAATGAAGAGAGTAGGAGAAAGACTAGCAATACTGGAGATAATGAAGAAGAGAAAAAGAAAGTAGTAAGGACATTGGCTGCGGAATTATGTATACTGAGGGATGTAGTTGAAGGTATGGTTGAGAGGAAGAAAAGAAAAGGAAAATGACGAATCCAACTCTTTGACATTATTAAGGAAGATAAATCGTATGTTGAGATAAAAAGGAAAAAGTTCAGATTGGGAAGAATGGAGAGGGCTTAGCTTATCTTGAAGGACCTGCTGCTTTCGCAGAACACATGATGATGATGTGGAAAGTACTGCAAAAAAAAAAATATTGTAAGTTACATCACAACAATATACACTTCAATAAAATATTGTATATGAAACACGTCGTTTTACAGTGTTTCAAGCATACATGTTTAAACCGAAAAGTTGTCACATTTGTAGATGGTCTCAGGTTTGAGGCCGAAAAGTACCACTACGTGTATATATCAATATTTTAATATATATATATTAAAAAGAAGCACGAATGGGAACCGTACCCAAGATGCAGTGAAATGCATCGATCTACCAGAGAAGAATGTTCAGTGCTACTTCCAACAGCCGAGGACCGAGTAATAGTCGGGCATAATCGTGAAAGTGTTAATAAATGGTTCTGAATTCTTATGCCGTTGATTTGGTGAAAAAAGTTAAGCTCAAACTAAAAATTAAAAAAAAAAAAATGAACTAGGTCAGGATCAAACACACTTTTATAAAGCTGAGCTCGTTAACTCGTTAATCATAAAAACTCAAAAATAAGAGCGCGCTCGTTCTCAGATATGAGCAGTGACAAAATCCATCAACGCTCACCTGAAAATGCACAACTTACCGTAGAAATAGTGGGAAATGCAGTTAGCGTACGTATCTCGTACATTGGAACCTTGTGTTGGCGACTCAAACTACTCTCTTAGCCATACAAACATATTTTTTAAATCTGATTCTGGAATAGTTTAATTTCCCATAAACAGGAAACCAGAGATCAGTACGAGCAATGTGGATTTGGATTGAGCGAGAGGAGGGAAGTCTTCGTCCTTTTTCTCCTGCCCAGCTAGCATGTCTCGCGTAACGCAGGCTACGTCTAAAGGAAAGCAGAGAAACTGCCTTCAGATTTAGATTAAGCGACCTCAGTACCTGACGGAGCTTTTCATTCGGTTAGCTTTCTCTATTTTGAGAACTCACTAGCTCCTAAATGAAAGTAGAAAGAGTGATTTCGAATTTGAATTGCTACTTTGTAATTTATCCTGCCGTTTTTGAACAGGTGAGGGTAGAATCCCTCTTAGTAGAATAAGCTTCCTCCACGTCAAGCTCTTTCTTTACGAAATTTTACCCTGTATTCACCTCCGTGAAATTGGGCCTACAACATTCCATTGTTTTTTATATTATTATTGTTTTCTTTCAACATAACATTTGCATTGTGAAACTTGCCTTATAATCTTTCTTTATGGTATTCTGCTTCTATACGCTCTTCAGAACATTGCCATCCAGGCTGATAACTGAACGGTTTCGAATCGGGAACTCTGTTGTAAGCACTTCCCAAAACACGATCGTTTATTATTGCGCCCTCGTGGTAGTCATAATTGTCAGGTCCCGAATAGTATTAAAAGTCTTGGGGACCCGTAAATAAACATCGATTCTATTTTTAAAAAACGAAGTGGTTAAACCGATTAATTAATGAGCTTTATAGGACCTCTTTTTGAATAAGAAACATTCATGTGCACGTAAAAGTATTTTACATTACGTGACTTCGTTTGCCAAACTTTCCCTCTTATTTGAAAGTAAGTGGACAGAGAATCTGTGTGACCGCATATGATGCAACCTAATACTCCACGAAATTTGTTTTGCGATACCAATGAACAGAACAATATTTATGTTGCATTCTGTGTACATTTCATCAACAAGTATATTTAGTGATTCTCTTCCTTAGAATGACCTCTTCTGTACACTTACCTCTGTATCCAATTTTAAAGAAAAAATTGGGAAGACGAAAGACAGTATAAATTTTGGAAAGTGATCCAGATAGTAGTTATTGAACTCGACGGTATGTAGCGATAATTGCTTCTAAATTTAGTTAGACCAGAAATTTAACTGCACAGCATATCGTGTCATAATTTTTGGTCAGTCAAATAGTTAAATATAGGTTTTATAAGCAATTAATTCCACACATTTGCATAATTACCATCTTGGCCATTTTACAAAATTGTATTATTGATTTTCGTCTTTTCATAATTTTCTAAAATAGAAAAAGTGAGACTAAGCGTAGAGATGGGTCATAAAAATTTCAGTTGAGGCTAAGGACTTAACCGGCAGTTAAAATGTTGTAACTGTATAGCGGTTGCTTTCCAGTTCGGCAGTTTGATTATCGTTACAAGATAAAGAGAATATGTACACGTTACTGTTTGATGCATAAATTAATATACATATTGGCATAATAAACTTACTGGTAAAAGAATCTAAACGAAAGTTTTTAATGAAGGAAGAGTATCAGAGCTCAGGTTCGCCATTTAAATATTGTACTTCAATGTGTCAGATTCCGCTTGTCCTCGTCGTCCAGTTGGTAGCACGACGAGCAATAAAACTTTTCGTATTTACAGCGCCAGTTTGAGTCCTGGTAAGAGAAACATATTCTTTTTTAGCCTAATAAATTCAAATTCATATATTAACTAAAATTTTCTATTTATATTATTCATTATTGAACATTTTGACTGTTTTACATAGTTTTTAATAAAATCCGAAGCAGGACAAAATTCAGAGATTCTGTCTCCTGAAAGGTAATATTTCCTGCTTGTCTGTTTAGAGGAAGTGAATTCATATATTCAGATAGGTCTACGTCTATAAAATAAATATTTGATACATTTTATTAGAAACGCTTATAAAGGTAAAATGAATTATATGAGCGGTAACAGAAATGCTTATGTGAATTGCTTTCTACCAATATTTAAATAATCAATCCTATGTCCAGTAAACAGCTTGAACAAAAGTTACGTAAAGGTAATAAATAAATTCCGAAAAGAGAAAAAGAAAAAAAAAACTAAATGATTTATATTGTATCTACGATAAACTCGAATCATGTAAATTATACTTTCCACTGCACGTGGCCATATTCTTCGCTTTTCATATTTCGGTACAGTAGCATTTTTTTATGACGTATGAATTCATAGAGGAGCTATACCAATTATTCGATTCCTCATTTTTGCTATTGGTTCTTAGCAACACTAACAAACCCAACACCACCTGTAGGCTAAATGAGCAGAAGCCCACTGATTGATCACGCCATAACATGGCGACGTTCGATTCAGCGCACAAGTAGGAAGGACTCTCTGGAAGGAAGACTTGATTACGGTTGATCAGTGTGCAACACAAAAAGAAAAGAAATGTTTTTCGCAGTCTAATCTAGCAAACTATTTTTTTATTGAAATAAAAATTATTACCCAAGATGTCCATTATGATGCAGTTTCTCAGCTTTTACAGTTAGGCGAAACAGGTTCAAAAAAAACGTACCTTGGAAACATTAATCTGTTATAACGGTCCGGGGTGGAGTTACTTACTGGTATTCCACCAGGCGCCTCCCCAGTCCCCAGGTTACGGATAGGGGAATGCCGACCGGATATTGTGAGTACTCGAAATATTCTGGGGCGGACCAAAACCAGTACTGATGCCTTGCAGTTAGTAGAGGGATCTATAAAGGCTAAGAGAAGATAACCACGAACAAAAAGTATTATGATTAAGGGGAGCAGCTTCACCATTACCACCCTGAGTCTGCCTAAAGATGAATGACATCGGCAAGGTTCAGAGACGACAGAGGACATCTTGGATGTTTACCTTACTGCGAGATCATAGAGTTGACAACTCTGCACTACTACATCATGTCAAGTAACAGTAAAAAAGTTCTATGGATTCTCCTGCGACAAAATATTCCGGAGGTAAACTAGTTCCCCGTTCGGTTCTCCGGGCGGGAACTGCTTCACGGGGCTTCAAGAACAGGATTTAAAAGATCTTAAAATAAGAACGCGGAATGTACGAACACCATACAAAGAGGTGCTTTTCGGGTGGTGGTACTCGAGATTGAGAAGTACGAAGTGGATTTATTAGCGATACAAGAAGTCCGGTGGGAGGTCCAACATAATGGACGTTAAGGTCTTAGAGAGGAACGGAAAGGTGACACCGACCATCAGATAGTGATCATAAAATTGTGAGAAAAGTTGTGCATTGCGAAGGAATCAGAACTACTGAAAATCGAAGTTAAACCATTAGTTATCCGAGCGTAACTGCATATTACCAACTGAAAATCTCGAAACATGTTTGAAATCAGTTCACTCGAGTAATAATAAAGATGAGATTTATAATGAAATTGGTGTAAGTAAGATGTGAGGAACAATTCGTGATACAGTGAAGGGCACAGCGAAGGAACGTACAGGCGAGAAGAAACGTCAGAAAAACAGACCTTCATTAGATGATGAATGCTTTTAAGCTTCATGGGGAACGAAAACAAGCAGGCCGGCGATGGGTAAGTAATAAATCCTAAACAAATACCAACCACTAGAGTTACGCTACATGCTGGTTTGGAAACAAAAAGCTGTAACATGTGACGTAGAAGATTCAGGAGAGAGAGAGAGAGAGAGAGCAATACAAATAACATACGAGATCTATACAAAGGGGTAAACTCGTTATGAAAAGGGTACCAGCCGAGGTTAGGGATAATTAAAAATAAGTGTAGAGGGAGGTCCTCGGGTGGATCCGACTAAAATTCTCGATATGTGGTAAAAATTATTTCGACAAACTTCTTAATGTACACAACGGGGAACAAATAGAGGAATTTGAAATCCAAACTGTGGATAGCCGAACCTAGCGAGATCGAGGTCGAAATTTCGAAAATGAAATTTATAAATTTCAAATCACCATAAAAAGACATAATTCCAGTCTAATTAATTAAATTTGAAGGACACTAATTAAGGAACTACATAAATTGATAAGTGCTATATGGTGAAAGGAGGAGCTTCCAAAGGAACGAAACCCTCAATAGGAGTTTCGGTTTATAAATAAGGTGAGAAGTCGGCCTTTAATAGTTACCGCGACATCTCTTTACTCCCAACATGTTACAAAGTATTGAGTAATATACTGCTAACACACTTAAGTGTGCACGTAGATGAAATGGAGATCACCAATGTGGATTTGGAATAAATAGGTCTACTTTTGACCAGCTTTTCGCCTTGAGACAAATATTAAAATAGAAATGGGAATACATTGGGAACGTTTACTAGCTGTTCATTGATTTTAAGAAAGCATATGATTCTATCAAAAGAGAAAGGGAAGGCATATAGTATCGTGGCATGACTTGCAATTCCGAAAAATGTTCAACTAGTAAGGATGTCTCTCAGCGACCCCATAAGCAGAGTACGTATATGTAATAATATGTCAGATATTTCGAGATTCGCAACGGATTGAAACAAGGTGATGCTTTATCTCCACTACTGTTTTAACTTTGTATTGGAATATGCAATTCTAAAAATAATGGAGGACAAAGGGGACTAGCTTTGAACGGTTTGAATCAACTGTTCGTCTACGCGAATGATATAGATTTAATAGGGGACGATATAGATGGTATACAGCTAAACATAGAGAAAACAAAATACATGATAACAATCCGAAACACTGAGAATGAAGGAAATAGATACATAACAATTAAAAATGAGAACATAGAGAAAGTAAACAAATTTAAATACTTAGGAGCATATGTAACAAGGAAAAACGAAGTCACAGAAGAAATAAAAAGTTTCTTAATATTGGGCAGTTCATGTTTCTATTCAGTCCAAAAACTCCTAACTTCACGATTAATACCAAGGAAGTTAAAATTAAAAATAACTGTTATTCTACCGGTAATTCTTTACTGTTGCGTAAGTTGGAGTACGACGCTACCAGATGAACATAAATTACGTGTGTTTGAAAATAAGGTTTTGAGAAAGATACACGGGACGAAATAGCTGGAGAATGGAGGAAACTGCATAATGAAGAACTCCACGGACTGTACGACTTATCCGATGTTGTAAGAATAATGAAATTGCGACGACTAAGGTGGGAAGACCATTTAGCTCGGATGGGGAAAAACGAAGGTTATATTCCATCGTGGTTGGAAAGACCGAGACGCCGTTGGGAGGACAATATTAGAAGAGATCTCCGAGAGGTAGTTGTTCGTGATGAAACCTGACTCGATCTTGCTCAGAATGGAATCCAATGGCAAACGTTTGTTACTGCGGCAATGAAATTGGGAGTTTCGTAAGTCGTTGAGTTGGTTCGTCTCTTTATAACTGTACCAATTCCTTCGGTAAGTTCTTTTAACCTTCCTGTGGAAGGCTTCTTCAGGCGAGTAACTAATTATTGTGTTGAAACGTGTGTTCGAAAATATAATTGTAGTTTTTGGCATGTGGAGACAGTTACATAATATAGGTACACTGAGTCAATATTGAAACCAGATTGAATCGAACATCTCATTTGTTGAGATTGCAATGCAACTCGTGTCAGTGTTGCTGAATTCATTAACTTTTTGAACTTAGAAAATTGTCCATTCGCCATTTTCCCTTAGTCTGAGTGTACATGTGTTAATTTCCTTTGTATCTTGTATAATGTAAACATCTTTACATAGTTCCGGAAGTTGTTTGGGGGATTTTTACTGAGTTGAATGTTATTACCTAAATTTCAAGTGCTTGAAGTGGATATATATTAATATACAACAATATTCTACATCACAGTATGGACCTTCCGTATTTTGAAAGAATTGCCAGCCATTTTCAGTAAACTCTCAAGGTAGTAATTTAACTAATACATGGAAATCGAAAGTCGGAGAGACTTAATCGACAGCTCAGTTTGTACAAGACTAAAGTAAGTAAAGATATGCTCTGTGTGATGGGCATGTGACGTATCTGCGCATGAGGGATATGGAGGTAGAGCTCAACTTATTCTTGACCTACAGCAAGAAGTACGGAGGGGTGCTCAGTCCCACACTTGACCACCCTTACCTTCCAAGGTGTACCAAAGCTAGGAGGCTAAGTGCATTTCAGAGCGTCAGGCATGGAAGTACTGAATAAAAAGTCTTCAGCGTCGTGGTCGGGATATGAACTCGAGCCTCCTGATTCGTGGTCGACGCGCCAGCCCCTGGGCCATGGTGACTCCTTGTACATGGAACTGGATTTTCCAAATTAATTCGCCTCGCGGAAGTTGAGGAAATTGGCCGGAAGTTCGCCGTAGTTATCTCTTTATTCGTGCTGACTTGAATTAAAAGCTCAAGGTATTCCATTAAACAGTTCTTTGAATCATGGAATCAGATGCGAACCTTAGATGCCATTAAAATGATAGTAACGTACACGCATGAATTCTGTACCACTAGCTGAAGTCCAAAAGTAACGAAGAAATTCTATTTTTATACAGATTTATTTTCAGTACATTGTTAGTATTCTTATTATTACTTGCATTTGAATAATCCAGTTACTTTCAAGATAGTTTAGAATTTCGCTAACAGTTATTTAATACTCAGATCAACACCTAAAACAGGGGCCCGCGTAGTGATTTTGACTACCTTCGAAGCAAATCGAAGATTTCACATACAAGCAGCAAAAAAAGTTAATGTATTAAAATTATTGAGTTGTTCATTTTAATGCGACGCTAGCCCTCATGCTTAGAATCCGGCCTGCTTAAAAAAAAGGAAAACAAGTAAGAGACCCCTAACCTTAAAGATAAGCTCCTGAAATTTGGTACATCTAGGTTTTTACTTACTGATACATGCACACAGCGTCTCCCGCTTGTTTTTACCCCCATTATCTGCAGAGTACAAGCCTAAATATTTTCTCACTTTGTTCCTTGTGTAATTAATTGCATCACTTTAAAGTTCTTAAATGACACACCACACATGTTTATAACTTTTATTTTCAGTTGTACAAGTTCTTTGCGTACAAAACTGACCAAACCTGTCAGAACCTCCGTCAACAAGTCTTCCATGACCCAACCTTCATATCAGAGAGCATCACTCCGAACGAGAGCTGGGTGCGACCCGAAGACCAAACAACAGTCCTTCCAGGGCAAGAGCTGTCCAAGACTGAAGAAGGCGAGGCAGATCAAAAACATGATCAAGAACAAGAGCTTGCTCGTCTGATTGTGCAGCAACATCGTGTTCTATATTCGTGGGATTGTGTATCGTGAATTCGACCTCGAGGGCAGATCGTCAGCGTCGAGTTCTGCTCCAATGTTCCGAGGAGACGGTGGGACGGGATTTGGCGTAAAAGTCCTGAACTGTGGCGCTCTTAAATTAGTGATCCATCTAGACAGTGCATCCGCTCACATAGCATCGTGACTTGATCGTCGCTTTCTATTCCGCCAAATCGCGGATTTGGTTTCCAGCGACTTCTTCATCTTCCCGAAGATGAAACTGAATGCCCGCTGTTTTGAAACGGTCGATAAGATCCAGCCCGGGTCGTACGAGGTGTTTAACACGCGTCGCAAAATGGACTTTTAAGAAAGGATTCCAACAGAGAGAGCGGTGGATTGCGGCACAAGGGAACTGTTTTGAAGGAGATGGAAGCCAGAAGTAACTCACGTATGATTTTTAACTGTATAAAGGCGTAGTTTCCACCGAAGTGCTTGATATCACCCAGTATATATAGACTTCGATAAGTTGTTCTTCCTCAATCAGTTTCACATAAATGGACAACTGTTTCCTACACTTTATTATTTCGTTGGAAATTTGCGTCCTAGATGTGTTACTATATTATCATTGAACAATTTTAGCAATTATTGTTTGTAAGATATGGGCCTTTATTTACTATCTTGTAACATCCTTCTTATAATAAGATTTTAATTCATGTTTAGAGTTTGTCAATTCCTATGTTTGCATATTTCCCTTTTCCCATTTCACCTGTTTGCCATTTGTTTCCTTTTCATGTTTTCCTTCGTATCACTTAGCAGAAATTCTGTTTCTTTTTTTCTTACCCATAACAAATGTTCATCATGTTATTTACAACGATTTTACTTTATTTTGCATATTTGAAAATGTTTATTCCACACGCAAATCGAGATACAGACAGTTTATTAATTCGTGTAACTGAGAAACAGGTCTGTAGAAACGAATGTTTTCAAGATATTTCCATGAAATTTTCTACAATTTCTCTCATAACCCTGGAGTTTTGACATTGTAAAAATAATTTTCCTAAGCTAAATTTGAATCCCCTTTTCGGAGGTTACAATTCAAAAAAGTAACCTCGCTTATGGGAAAATCAGTGTTAATTTAGAGGACCACTTTTCCTTGTCCACAAAGATAATAAGTTTGACTGTGCTTTCTGTTTATAAATATTGAGATCAAGATGCAGAAACTTTCATGGAAATATCTGGAAAACTTCCTTTTTTCCAGGTGTTTCTCAGTTACACGAGTTAATAAACAGTCTGTGTATTCAAAGCTTCTAATTATTTCTTATATGGAACTGAGAATTTCGATATCAATTCTCTCGATAATCACCGTTAATAATCAGTATGTACGAGGGGCACTCAGATATAAACCGAAATTTTATTAAAACTAATTTAGTACTAAATTTATTTCGAAAGTACTCGTCATCATTTGTCTACATAGTTTCCATTTACAACTGCACACTTCTCCCAGCGGATGGACATTTTCTGATTCCATTTTCATAAAAAGTATTAGGACGTGTGCGAAGCCAATTGCACATAAATTTGTCCACTTCGTCAACGGAAAAATGTTATTCCTCTAGCGCTTCCTTTAGTGATGCAAACAAATGATATGTGACTTGGTAACAAGTTCAGACTGTAAAGACTGTGTTCAACGGTGACGCAGTGGAGTTGCTCCATTTTTTCTTGTTTTGGCAGCAGTATGGGGCGTATCTTGAAGATGCTACACACTGCGGATCGAGACATAATGTCTCTTGGACCGATAAGTTGCTTTTACTCTGTCCAACAGTTCGTAGAAGGAACACTCCCGTGGGTTATGCTGGATTTTGTACTAGTCTTAGAGCGAAGATAAAAAAGAAACGCTTTTTCGAAACGTAGAAGAAATAGGAGTATAGATACATAAGCATGAACACAGTGGACAAAATCCAACTAGGTATTTATACTGATAGACAGGAAATAATATCTTCAACTTTTGTCAAGAAAGAACAATAGTTAAACATGTTTGATGAAGCATGTTTCCTTTTTCTTGGATCGCGTCACATAGAACAATCTATATATGAGGAGAAGGAAGGAGCGTTCAGAATTATATTGCTCTAAGTTTGCCTGAAGATTAGAGTTTTTCGAAGAGAATGTCAATTTCCTTACGAATAAGTGCTCATATCTCAACATTTTCTTTTCACAGGATTAAATTAACTGTGTATGCCCTTTCAGTTCAAACCTTTGTTTTATTGGTAAGTCATGTTCTTTTAAATAAATTCCTTCTCTGTCTATAGTCACAACTACTACTGTCTATAATTGTATGGTTTAATGAATTCGGACTCTAAAGAAGATTGTATCTTTGTGAAAACAGTGTGTCCTACATTTATACTCGTATAGTTTGGATTAAGGAAGCGGTACAACTAAGTGAAGATGAATAGACGCTGTTACCAACTTCATTTTAAGCATAAGTAGCCTGTCTTGGGACAAGGTCGTATAAAGTGTACAATGGTAAATACAAAATTGCAGTGTAAACAAAGGTACTGAATTGATGTATAATCTTTACATTGTTAAAGCTATATTTTGTTTTTTATAGATACTGCAATAAGGAGATGAAGTCCTTGACATTGATATATGATCAAATAGGTACATGGTTTAATCTCGGAAGGGCGTTATTTTATGTAATTGTCCTTTCACTTTGAACTTTGTGCCGATTATTGATCGATTCTTCGTTGGAGAGTAGTCCCATATGGTTTCTTCTATGAAAAACTGATGCTGTTAGCGACAATTTACTTGTTTCAAAGCTAATAAAGAATGATTGTGCGAGGAGGATAAAGTATTCAGTTTTATGAAATAACTTATGTAAGAAACGTTACAGGAAAAAACGTTTACGTGTCTTAAATTTTCTTTGAAATTAATATAGTATTCCAGGAAGGTAGAAATTTTACAAAGGAAGAAAGGTAAATTTGGAAGCAGCCTATATTTACTGTACGATGCTCAGTTATGGGAAATAACGAGAAGCTTGATACAAACCCTCTGTAGAGAATAATAATAATTCACTGAATTGTTGAAATATTTACTATTATCATTAGTATGTGTTTAAGTGAACTATCAACGTAATTTTAAGAATGGTTTATAAGAATTGAACTAGTCCTGCAAGTATAATCCACACTGGAGTTTTATTTTACAATACGTTGAACTCGTATTGAAATTGAAATTATTTATGATATTCAAGCATCTAATTTACAATATATTGTCAAACACTGAAGTTCGTAAAATCTGTTTTAAAATTAAGTAACAATACAAAACTACTTAGGCATGCAGTAATATAAATGTAAATTTTGTGTTAACATTAGATCGTCTACAGTAGAACCTCTGTTATCCGAACTAAAGGGGGCGGAGGTCATTTCGGTTAAAAAATGGTGTATTTTTTCAAAGTTTAAAGTGAAAAAATTTAAGGCAATGATAAAAAACACACTTTTAGATTACGTATATAACAGACTTTTAATGAAACTTTAAATGCTTCTACAGTTGGACAACTTTGTATACAACCAAGTTTCTTATATGTTTTTGTGGTAGCATCTCAAATTTTATCTTCATCGTGTGTTTTTTTCCATTTCGGTTAACAGAGGTTTTACTGTATTGTGTAATCAACAATACATTACAATATCCTACTATTTTAAACTTTATGTAAACTTAATTTTACGTAAGAATGTGCTCAAAGGAAATATATATAATTAGATTTAAAAAAAAAAAATATGCTTCCAATAACCGAGTACATTGATGTCTTGACAGTTCAGACACTAACAATTGTATTACACGATATTAATAATATGTTGTGTACATATAGATTTACATAGTAGCTAATAGAATACATACTTAGCCTAATATACGTGTGCCGTATAGTGACTTGAGCTGCTTACGTAGTAAGAATTCTTTGACATCATGGTATATATTATCCGGCAAGTGCTTTTTTTTTCTAACTGTTTAACGCTCCAGTGGTCGCTAAGTTTTTTGTTACACTGTTGGTCGCGTGAAGCACAATAGTGCTTCATCTAAATTTTCCGTATGTTTGGTACCAATTTTAATATTTAATAATGCTAATTTTAGGTTAATTTGGATTAAAGAAAGGTTTTACACTGATTTACATGTAAAAACAAATATAATGTACATTAGCATGTTCTTAATATTACTGTATTTGAAAATTTGCTATCTAATGCACGTTAATAATTGTTTTAAATATTATTGTATTTGTAAATTAGTCGATTTCGAGTAAAACTAACCATAAAGTGATATCATGATAATAAAAGAGCTTTTTTCAAACTCAGAATTAGCGTAAAAGTAATGTGTAAATGAATACTGAATTTGAAATAAAAGAACGTTGCTTATGGCATTTTGCCCCTAAATGGATTTTTCTTTCTTTTTTTTTAAGTAGCACGAAAAATCGAAAATAACCTTTTCCCGTTTTCTGCAGTTCAATTCCGAAATTCTAGATCACGATGAATTGCCGAAATTAATTGTATTTATACATGTATTCATTCCAAGCACTCTCGACACACTTCTTTGGTGATCGGGACACCCATTTCTGGCACTTGTTGCACGTTTTCCTTGTTGTTTTGCTTCTTTTTCTGCCAAAGATGTAACACCGACCAATGTTTGCTATCTTTGGCGGTGGAGGTTGTGGTGGATCATCATCTTCCATATGTAAAAAGCAGTTTACCTCTGCACTTTATTCCTCTTGATATCGGTAACGGGAATGGTCGCGTGGAGCATAATGGTGGTTGAATTGTGCAGTTTGCGGAACAATTATTCTTGAAAAATCGGACATTGAACTATGAGACGGTTGAAACTCGGCTGATTGGTTACACATAGAATGGGGACAAGGTAGATGATCGCTTAAGGTCAAATGTCTTACCAAATGTCTGCAATCAAAGCAAAATACCTTGGAGCATTATGGTGCTTCGCGCGACTACTGGAGTGTTAACTGTTCATGTTTTTTCTCCTTATTTTTTGTGTTAGCAGCTGGTTGTATATTTTGACACCCATATGACTATGCCCTTCTTGAACCAGTGTTAGTCTGGTAAAATATTGTATATTTCCCCATTTCTGCTACCAGTACATTTATATTCTCTTGCAAACATATCATTATTAGTTCTATATATGAATCGGTTGTTGAAAGAAGGAAATAAACGCCAAAACGGCGGGAGTCGTTTTTTAGGACAAGAATGTGTCTTAATGAATAGCTTCATAGTGTCAGAGGCTTGGAAGAAATTATGTATTGTATAAACAATATTTTACTTCGAACTAGCGTTGTGTATCTATTCGATAAGCAACGTTTAACCAAAAAAAAAATATTTTTTTTTTTTTGGCGTTCATTTCCTTCTTCCAACTACCGATTCAATTATACAGATGGTTATCAGAATAATGGAAACACCTGTAGTTGGCAACACGTCAGATGTATGGGTTGGCAGTGGTGTCGTGGCGACCGCAGCGCCGGACTGCTGGTGGTGGTATGTTAGGTCGGTCTCCATACTACGTCAGGCGTCGTGGAACAGGAGTGTGCAGTGGCTGCAGCAGACGGAGGTAGTGTAAAATGGGAGACCTCTCAGAGTTTCAAATAGGGCAAATTGTTGGTGCGCGGTTATGTGGAGTGAGTGTGACGGCAGTGGCTAGTGTGTTAGGTGTGTCGCCAGGGACAGTGTCGAAGGTGATGACGGCCTACACAACACACGGGAAAACCACATCGGGGAAGCGGAACAGTGGGCGGAAGAAAAGCATCAGTGAAAGGGCACGCCGTTTATTAAAGCGCATTGTCACGCGGAACCGTCGTGCCACTGCGGCGCAAGTGACGGAGGAACTCAATCAGCACCTCCCCCAACCTGTTTCGACAATCAAAGTCCGCCGCGAATTACATGACATGAACTTACGGGGTCGTGTTGCACGGGCCAAACCTCTCATCAGGGACCAGAACGCTTTAGCACGCCGCAAATGGTGCCGCGACCATGCAACTTGGACCGTTGACGACTGGAAACGTGTGGTATGGTCGGATGAGTCACCATTCACCCTATTCCAAACGACGGGCCGTGTTTATGTGTGGAGAACGCCCAAAGAAGCGTATGATCTGCAGTGTCTCCGCCCAACTGTGAAACATGGCGGCGGCACGGTGATGCTGTGGGCCGCAATATCATGGTTTTCATTGGGTCCTGTGGTCACACTTCGCGGACGCATCACTGCCAACGATTATGTCGCAATTTTAGGAGACCACTTGCATCCTATGGTCCGGATGTTGTTCCCGGACAATGACGCCATATTCCAGGATGATAATGCACCCATTCACACAGCTGGAGTTGTTGCAGCGTGGTTTGAGGAACATCGGGATGAAGTTCAACACCTCCCCTGGCCCGCCCAATCCCCAGATCTCAACATAATTGAACATCTGTGGTCCATCTTGGAAACACGACTAAGCGACGATTTCCACCTCCATCCTCTCTCACAGAACTGGCCGATGCCCTGCACGAGGAATGGTGTAATATTCCACTTGCTACCATTCACGACCTCTATGCCTCCATCCCACGTCGCATCAAGGCTGTTCTGAAGGCGAAAGGTGGCCCGACACCATATTAATCTGGTAAGTTGCACTTTCGTTCAGGTGTTTCCATTATTCTGATAAGCATCTGTATATATACAGAAGGTCGATCCGTCTATATGTGTGCGATTTGCAACCTGCACCCCTGCTCTCACAATCGGCCGATCCGAATGATTCAAACAGTAACAGGAAGCTAAAGCCTTCTAGTATCACGCCAAGGTCGCGCGTGTGTGTTGTGTGAATCATGGCACCTAAGGTGAACCGATTTTGGGAAGGCTACGTGGTAGCACTTTTCCACGCCAAGTTTTCAGTGACACAGATTCAGAAACAGTGCAGGGAAAATGGGTGTGCATTGGGAACAACCACCATCTAGAACATAATTAACCAACTTAAAAACAACGACGTTCCAGCACTTCGTTCACCCACGAAGGGAAGTAGAAAGCCACCGGGTACTGCGGTGACGCCACCAGTAACTCGGAAGTTGCGGCGAATGGCCTTACAGGAAAACCCTCCTCCACAACGTGTGATGGCAAGACGAGTGCACGTGGCACAATCGACTGTGAACCGCCACCTACGTAACAAATTAAAGCTCCGGATGGTGTTTAAACGTCGTGGACATGTCCTTACTGCGGCTCATCGGAGGAACAGAAAAAACCCGCTGCAGGTGCCTCTATGAACGCCTGGGACAAGTGGAAGTTTGTAGCCACACACGATAAAGCATGGATTTATCTAGCCGATTGTGGCAAAATTCGAGCCTAAACGTACACCTTCAGCGATGCAAAAACCCGTCCTGACTTCATCCACCAGTGCAAAGCAAGTTTCTCGAAGGGCTTTATGGTTGTCGCGGGATACTGCTATGAAGGCAAGTTAACGATTCGCTGAGTGCCTAACAACTGCAAGATCAGCTCCGCTTTTATCAGCAACATATTCTCACACCAGTTTATAGAGAAGATCTGCCCCGTTTGTATGGAAATGCCGGAAATCAAGTCCGTGTGCATATGGATAAGGCCTCATCACATACATCCGTCACTGCAAAGCTACTTTTTCGAAGGGATTCAAATGTTGTTACAGGATCCTGCTATCAAGACAAGTTAACTAATGTCCCTAAAACCTGTAAAATCAATTCTGCCTTCTTTCTGCAACTTATCCTGACCCCAGCTTATACAGATGACTTGCCTCGTTTGTATGGAAATGCCATCAATTAAGTCTCTGTGCGTATGGATCCCATACGTCTCATTCTACTCGTAACTTTCACCAACAGATGGCGCAAGACACCGACATTCAGGCTATTCCCTTCCAGGACATACCAGTGAAGTCCCATGGATTTTTGCGGGTTTGGCGTATTGAAAAGAGCACTTGCATCTCGTCGTGTCACCACTGTCCGTGGCCTCTGGAAAGCCTTGCAGGAGGAGTGGCTCAAGATTCCCCTTCCTGTACTTCAACGGAGCCTCCTACAATGGAAGTTACGGTGCAGGGCTATTGCCAGGAGACATGGTGCTCACATCGAAGGCAACCGATGATGGTCTTGTGGTTTTTTATAAGGTAGGTGAGACGTCAAAATCGGACACATATAGACGGATCAACCTTCTCTATTAGAGATGGGTTCGCGATACTTGGATACCACCGATACTTGCAAGGTATCGGTATCGGTCGATACTTTCAATAAAAAGCACGATACCTTTATATATATATTATTTGACACGGATATTTTTCTATGAAAATAATCTAGGCGTAGAACATTACTATTTATATCTTACTGTCAGAGTCAAAGTTTCTTGAGATATCAAAATATAATTACTTCAAAAGAAAGGGTTTTCCATGTTTCATAAAGATCAATAAGCTTCCTACTGAAAGTTGGGAATCTTTAGTTTCTGCGTCGATATTTAAGAGGCCTCCGTCTCAAGTCTCAGAGTAGAAAAAATACCAGTGACAATTGTTTTCTTCTTTGTTTTGTCAGTTCAATTCTTCAAAACAATATCATAGAACTTTCATATAATGGTTTCTTAATAATATATTATTTTAGATCCAGTTTGTCGAGCATTGAAAAAGTAAGTTTAGCTATATATATATATATATATATATATATATATATATATATATGCTTCTTTTTATGAAACGGTGCAATGAATTGATATGTTTTCAAGTTCATGCTGAAGCTTTTCACACCTGGGATATAGTCTCGCACGTGAGGCTTGATTACTGAATATATATATATATATTCGAAATTGAAGAAATTCCCAAAGTAATATTTGTGCATACTAGCTGGCAACAGTCTTCTCCGAGAGGCGTTTCAGTACAACAGAAGTAATATGTAACAAAAGAGGAACTCGACTTAATCCCTATGTAACGAGAATTCTCGAGTTTCTTAACAAAAACCTTTCCTTTCAGTCATTAAATGTTTTTTTAGGTTAAGATGGTGATATTTTTCGTTTTCCTTTCATTTTGATACACTGATTAAAGTAAACGATATTTTAACGTATTTTCTCAAATTTTAAAAAGATGCTCTCTACTATTATGTAAAAGAATGTAGCCAAAAATGCGCAGAATAATAAAATAGATTAAACTAATAAAGTCCAAGAGTTACAGGAAATTTTACTTTTATCATAAATATTATTTATATTGTACAACTCTCTTGAGGAAAGTATCGGGTATCGAAGGTCACAAATAAGTGTCGGTATCCAGACTTTTTTACAATTATAACTAAGTGTCAATGTAATACTGTGACGAAAGCTTTTAGAGTTTTCAAAAGAAAAATTACTTTGAGGCAGGTTTCATGATTTCATGTTTACGGGAGAAAATCGCGGCTTAGTACAAAAGAGAAATTGGTGAGAAATTTTATTACCCTTTCGTTCTTCCTCGTTGACTTGCTGCAGAAAAAAGAAGGATGCTCCTCGTCTCAAGTTTGTGGGATCGTGGTAATTTCTTTTTACTTGTTCGTCGTCGATTTCTTTGTCTCTTTGCTCGCGTGTGGGGTAGACTCGACACCAATAAGTGCATTTTTGAAAATAATGAAAATTGCTTTGTCGGAAAGATACGACACAGAAATCCAAATTTGACCACTCGCGTTTGGAGGAACACGATATTAAAACTTTCATTTGAAAAACCTAATGAACATTAAAACCATGGCTTCATATTGCAGCGGACATCGGCGTGTGAAGAACACTTACATATTAAGAATAGGCGACTGAGAAATTCGGATATAAAATTGCATCTAACAACTTCGTATGCAAAAGACACCATCCTAATATGTAACAAAAACACAAAAAATATAGAAACACACGACACTGTTCGAAACTGAAACATCCGCGTGTAGAAAATACACGACACCAAAGTATATTCATAACGAAAACACACGAGTGGGAAACACCCGATACTGATATCCAGACTTTACACCATAAAGAACTCCTGCGTGGTGAGACACACAACACGCAAATTCAGATTTGAAATAACAAGAAACACTCGCGTGTGCTGAAATACGACACAAAACTCCCATTTGAAAGGGCAAAGAGGAAGTAAGCAAAGAAAAGGGGAGGAAGTTGGGGATTTTTTTCTGTGGCCCAGTTCCCGGACACAAACCTGGGCCCTGTTTTCGCTGTTGGGAAGATTTTTTCTTTTCTTTTTTTCTTTTTAAACAAATTTATTAAAAACTTGAGCTGAAAAACAAATACATAGTTATTTATACACTTATTGATAATAGTTTTATTTGTTGCTTTATTTATGTTACTTTATATGTGTTTATGTCTCTATTTATATTTGTTCCCTTCCCACTTATACACATCTGTTTTCTTACATTGTTCATCCTTCACACATTACACACACATCACACTCTATTTTAAATGGTATATCATTTTAGTCTATGACTTTAAGTTAAGTTTATTAAAGTAATTTTATATTGTATTTGTTTTATTTCATATTTCCTTACGTGATATTGCAAAGGTTTTTATAGTCTGTTTAGCTATCTATTCTCTATTACTGAATTTACAGGGTTTTAAGGTCTACTTCAGTGGTATTATTATTTGCTTCATTCACAGAACCAAACTAATCAAAGTTTACAATTTCCCTTAAGTTCCATTTGATTATCCCTTCCTTTTTAACTATCCCATACCTACATCTACCCTACACCTAAACCACTCACATCTCACATTCACTCTAGCAGAAGTTGATTCAGAAGTTCCATTTCCGACGGCTGGACAGGTCCTCCAGATCTGCAGATCGGGGCTACTCCTGGGATCTTCTCTTCTTCCGCTCCTCCATACTTCCTCACTGCACTATAACACTTTACACTATCACTCGCAGTCGTTTAGTTATCCCGCCAATCCAGCGCCTCGGATACCGAATGCCGTCCTAACCCTGGGTTGGCAGCCAGGCACTGGGGGCAGAATCCACACGTAATAAGCCACTACCACATACGCTATATTTTCCGTTCACCCTCGCGACGACGACTTCGGTCGACCATCGGGCACCATCAAAGACCATAGTCTTGGATTAGATCTAAAAGTCCACAAAGTTTGTGTGTATCCTCAATTGTTCCTATTCCCTTTAGTTTTTCCCGGTTGCGCGCGCTCATCCATACCGATTATTATTTACAGCACTTGAGTTTATAAAGTCCATAATTCCGTTTATACACGATTAATCACTTCCGCACACGTAATTGTCCTCGTTTAAGGTTAATCTAAAGGCCTACTTAATGTGAATCTCGAAAGCTAGATGGCGCTCAAAACGCACTCTCTCTCTAATGGGATTTTTTTTTTAATTTCAAAAATCGATACAAGATCGAGACCAAGAATGAACTCATTTCTCGATATGCAAAGTAGAGAAGAAAGAACACGTGGAAACGAAGTACATCCGCATATCAGATTTTCGATTTCATCGATAACCATTGTTGAAATCAAGCTGTTGTTGCCAACAATAATCAGCTATAACTCATCACTAAATTGACATAAAAAAACAAATATTTGCACAAACGTGTAACCACTAATCCTCAGGACATATGCATTCTATATTTTCGATATGACTTATCGTTCTGTGTTAAACTCAAGGTATTGTTGACAACAATGGTTACATATATCTTACAACCAAGGTTCTGTTCTTAAGGCTCCGTCCCGGTATTCGCCTGGCGAAACTGGGGGGAAACCTGCAAAAACTCGGCCAGGATCGTCGGCCGCCTGGTCAGAACCCGTGTACAAGTACCTACTAGTACTAGGGATGGCCAAATTCGGATCTCTGAGGATCCGGATATTTGGTGCATCCGGGTATCCGATATCCGGATCCGTTTGGCCATCTCAAGTATCTATCCATTGCTTATCCGAAGTCCGGAACATTGCTACCATAACGTGTAAATACATGCAACAAATTCGCAATATTAACCAGTACTTTAGAATAGATGAAGATAATCTAACGTTCTTAAGAGGAAAAAAAATATAAACTTTCTACGTATAAGAAAACCAGTAAGTCGGAACTCAGTCGCGAGATTGTGTACATACGTTATTGCCAGACTTCAGCATGCTATTTGGATAACCTATGCAAGCTTGAACTCGGTTCACCGAGACCTTTTAACGACATCTCAACCACAACCACTTTTGTAGCCCTAGTAGCTCCTGTTGGAAATAACTAGGTGGAAATAGATACCCCATTTCTTGGGATCCACTCATTCAATGTAAATTATCTATACGAGTTTGAACTCGTCTCGACAATATTTTTCCAACTATCAACTATCTTCGTAACGGTTGTAGTTCCTGATTTGAAAGTTGTCGACAGAAGGACATAGAGGATATGAAAGTGTGTACATAGTACGCCTTGTTTAGTTAGGATTGTTGGTATGATATTTTATCTGACAAAGATAGCTTATTTGAAATACCAATGTGCTTGCTGCATGTACGTGGTTTTTGTGGAAAGAGGGTGTACAGAATGCGGAGATTCACAGGCGATTGGTGGCAGTGTGTGGAGAGTGTCACGCTGGGTGGACGGCTGGAAAAGTGGCCGCACATCAACGGCGAAGGGAACCAGTTCTGGAAGAAAAGTGACTGTGACAACACCAGTGAACAGGTCAAGAGTGAAGCGGCTTATTCAGGACAACAGGTGCATCACGTTCACGGAACTGGAGGCGGCCACAGGACATGCCAGAAGCAATCTGTACCGCATAGTGCACGAACACCTTAAGATGGGTAACGTGTCTGCTAGGTGTGTTCCCAAATCCCTGAATGCTGCACAAAGACAACAGCGCAAGGACGTGAGCAGTGATCTTCTGCAACGCTACAGCCAGGATCCAGAAGGCTTCATGTCCAAACTCATTACTGGCGACGAGACTTGGCTGCACTACCATAAACCAGAGACCAAAGCCCAATCAATGCAGTGGAAGCATCAAAGCAGCCCCACGCCAAAGAAGTTCCGTACACAGCCCTCCGTAGGCAAACGCATGGCAACAGTCTTCTGGGACAAGGATGGAATCATACTCATTGACTGGCTGGAACCCGGGACCACCATTAACAGCGAGTCATGCGTGACAACGCTTCGGAGTTTGCGCCTTGCAATTCAGAGGAAACGACCAGGAAAATGGGCGAAAGGTGTGCTCCTGCAACACGACAACGCTCGTCCACACACGAGTCGGGCAACCACGACTGCCATTAATGAGCTGGGGTTCCAGGTATTGCCACACCCACCTTATTCTTCTGACTTGGTCCCTTCTGATTACCACCTCTTCGGGGCATTGAAGAAACCGCTGCGTGGACATCATTTCGCCGACTTCCAGGAACTGAAAGACGCTGTCCGGACGTGGGTGCGACAGACTCCGAAAAAGTGGTTCGCAGAGGGCATAGAGAAGTTGCCACATCGGTGGCGCAAGTGTATAGTTCTTAATGGAGACTATGTTGAGAAAGTGGATATATCTGCCGAGGCATAAAGGTTCTTATAAAAGTAAAAAAAAAAAAAAAAGTGTAAATCAATATGGAACGCCCCTCGTATATATGTGAGGCCATTGAATCGTCATTTTTTTGTTTGAGAGTACCAAAACAATATTTTGTCTTTAAAGTAGCGAAGTGCCTGAGAAAACCAAGGAGAATGTATTATACCTCTTTTACCAAACTTAGGTTTATCCTTCAGAGGACAGCATACCTTTATACCGTCCTGTAAAATATTAATAAACATTGTCCAAGCAGAATCTATGTCCTTAGCAGAACCCAAGAAAGTATCAAAGTCGACCGAAAGCAGATAATTACGTAAATTCATAATATTTTTAATTCGCAAAGAGCGAGTTTTCTCGATAATGGTATTGTCAGTATCATTGGAAATCACAATTTTCCTGATGTGACTTAGGAAAAACCCCAGTCAGGATAGTCGACCGCTGGGATCGAACCCAGGACCTCCCGAATGCTACGCCAACGTTTTACCACTGAGCTACGGCGGCTCGGACGAAGTTTCCTAAAGGATATAATTAAGTTCAATAAGTGAGCATGATGAACAAGGAGGCTGAACAATTCGAATTGAGTCCTTACGTGTGTCTGGCCTCCATTGTTTATGTGGTAAGAACAATAAGGTTTCAAATGTTTCAGGTTTCTTTTTCAAGAACCACACGTTGAAAGATAAGAAGAGACAAGTTAGCGCTGCAACTCGACTAGCATACGCGAAGACTCCGCTCCCTTGATAGCATTTCAGGCTCAGAAGTATTCATTTTCGTAAAATTAGTTGGCAACACTGACAACTGCAGCGTCTGATCATGACTGTTCCGGCGGCTCTGAGCTAGTTAAGCCAAGGCCTCTCCAACGACACCACAACCACATCTCTGCACCTTGTGGTTCATAAAATGTAGATTTTTGGACATGAGTTGGCAACACTGACAACCGGCTGCTTGGGGCCCGGGACACCCGCAGTATTGTATTGTGTCGAATAATATTTATGCCAATTTTTTGGGAGGTAGGTTTATCGGAATAGATGAAATTTCAACAATTGATTTTTAAAATAATGACTTGTCAACACTGAACCACTGCACCCAATCAAGACGGTTCCGGCGGCTCTGAGTTAGTCTAGCTAGTACCTTTCCAACACCACAAGCACCTCCTACACCGTGTGGTTCCTGAGATTTAATTTCTGAACACGGACGGACAGACTGAGTTTGATTATAAGGTTCCTTTTTCTATAGCCTCGTTATCAAAGAACCTAAAATGAATAATAATAATAATAAAAATGTTTATTCTCAAAGCAACGCAAGTAGAAAATATAATTCTGGAGACAATAGTGCTTCCTATTAACGTACTGTGGTTCTCAAAATGAAATAAAGATAAATATCCTTGTCACATGAGAAAGTACAAACAAGCCATGTTATAATTTTATCTCCTCAAAAATCTATCTTTAGAGACTTCCATGGATTTTAGAATAAATAATTTAAAATATACTTAATTAATAAAAAATATAAATATATAGAAACATAATTTCTGGCAAAGAAATTAAGTTCAGAAGATTCGGAAGGCCACCATCAGAATCACTGCAGATCGTCATCATCAACTATGTCTTCGAAATCATTGAAAAAGTCTGTATGAACTTCTTTCTCATTTGCCGCCAAACACATAAACAGGCCATCAGAACCTCCTACCTCTTCCATCTCCATGTATGGTCCAGCTCCTTCAAAAAACATTTTATCTGCTACAACGGTAGGCTTCATGTTAACGGTTACCTACTTATAATTATGGATAGTGACAAACGTTCCGTCAAATAAATCAAAATTACAGTAGGAATATCTCATCTAATTTCTTGCCTTTGGGTATGGCTCCCTGGATTGAAGCTACATTACCTCTGAATTGCCATGCTTTTTATTATTATTATTAATTTTATTTTGTCTTAGAGCGGTGCAAGCGCTATTGACATTATCAATTATACATATAAAACTACATACATGTACAAAGATATATACAGATACATACACATTCATATACATTTACATAAATATACTCATACATCTGTATATCCATGCGCAAAGAGTCATATATAAGGGCTATAACTTCGAATAAAATCAAGGACAATATTTAAATTTTAGGTTATTCAGTCTTTCGACATCATCACAGGGCTAAAAATAATAAAATAGTTGTAACCATTCATAAAAATTCTAAAAAGTACTGCTGAATTTCATCAACTGAGTATCCTTCGCTACATATAAGTAGTTTCTTTATTTTATTCTTGAATTTCTGATATGGCAATTTTTTTTACATCTGGTTTCAACATGTTATAGAACTTTACCCCTTGCATTTTATACGATTTGTATATTTTTGATAATCTTGTTCTTGGGACTAAAAGTAACTGACTATTTCTTGTTTTATAGGAATGGTGGGTCTCCGAACTCATATGAAACTCATTCAGATGAGATTTTACATATAGAATTGAATGAAACATAAATAAACTAGGAACAGTTAAAATATTATTCCTTTTAAAATAGCCTCAACATGAATCCCTAAAAGACAAACCAGTCAATAATCTTAAGGCCTTTTTTTGCCATAAGAATATTTCTTTACTTCTTGGTGAAGAACCCCAAAATAAAATACCATAACTTATGTAAGAATGGAAAAAAGCAAAGTATACTAGTGTTAGATATTGTGGAGAGATAGAATATCTCAACTTACGCATAATATAAACGCATTTGGCTAGTTTTTTAATAATAAAATCCATATGACCAGTCCAAGAGAATGAATAATCCATTGTAATGCCTAATAATTTTACACATTTTGTACTATTATTATTGGCTTCCCTATTAGACATTGAGAAAATAATACTTTCCGTTTTGTCTTCATTAAGTAATAATTCATTCAGATTCAGCCAGTTTTTCGCTAACGTAAGTTCGTCCTTTATATCTAACTGTAATTTTGTTAAACTTACATTAGTCGATAAGATTGTTGTGTCATCCGCGTATAAGATTGGGGGGGGGGATTGTAAAGCATGATGCAAATCATTCATATATATATTATAAACAGCATTGGACCCAAAATTGATCCCTGGGGAACACCTCTATTTACAGTAACTTCTCCCGAAAACTCATCATTAATCTTTACTATCTTTTTGCGGTCATGCAAATAAGATTTCAACACCTTTATATCCTTATCTAGTATACCGTAATATTGGATGAGAAATTGTATCAAAAGCCTTACTTAAATCTAAAAGTAATGCAATGTCAGTTTTTTGTTTTCAAAATTATTATAAACTTCGCTCACTTGTGATTTTACTACGTGTTCATAAACCTTTGAAATTATTGGCACCAGTGCAATTGGGCGATAATTTCCTGGATCCATTCCATCTTTCTTCTTATAAATGGGAACGATTATAGTTTTTTTAAAGAATTTCAGGAAATTTACCATTTCTGATTGATATATTAATTAATTTACTCAATTCAACATGTAGTATATCTATTATATGCTTTAACAGAAATGATGATAATCCAAATATGTCCTCTGATCGACTACACTTCATATTTTTAATAATCAGGACTATATTCTCCGGAGTGGTATCATGAAAATGGATTTGAGATTTTATTGCCTTCTCGGATCCGTCTGGTTTTACAATGTTAGATTGATACTCTTGCATAATTCCCTGTTGAGTATACATACGTTTATGACTCCTCTGATGCAGTGTAACAAAATGTTTATTCAGGATATCAGACTGAATTTCTATTTTCTCATGATATTTCTCAGTGATATTTTTTATCATTTTCCAAATAGTAGCATTTATGTTATTGGAATTCTTAATAATATCATTATTATATTCAATTTTAGCCTTATTAATTTCATATTTGTATATATTTTTTATTTTCTTATATTTTTGTAACGCTAATGAATTACCTAACCTTGATTGAATATACCAATAAATTAAGTCTGATTTTATTTTCTCCAGGTGTGAGTTATACCAAGGATATAAATCTTTCTTTGCTTGTAGGAGATGAGCATTCTTTTTCAATGGGCAAAATTTTTGTATACCTAGTTGTATTATGTTAATAAAATTCTCCCAAATTGCATCAATATTTTGTTTTGAGGATACCACCTTACGTAAGTCAATATTCATTAAGTAATACCTTAAATTCATTATATTTTGTATATTAAGTGAGCGATAAAGGATAGTGCTTTTGACATGTCTATTTGTCAATGAATTACTATCTGAGGGAATACAAATCACCCATAAACCTAAATGATCCGACGGGCTTGGTGCTATCGTACCACAAGTCTCTAAAGATAGATTTTTGAGGAGATAAAATTATAACATGGCTTGTTTGTACTTTCTCATGTGACAAGGATATTTATCTTTATTTCATTTTGAGAACCACAGTACGTTAATAGGAAGCACTATTGTCTCGAGAATTATATTTTCTACTTGCGTTGCTTTGAGAATAAACATTTTTATTATTATTCCTTTTAGGTTCTTTAATTGCTTAGAACTGGATCCGAAATAGTTTTGAAAGCAGCGGTTCCTGATTGGGGGAAATATGTAAAGTCCACCCACAGCTTTTGCAACAAACACAGTAAATTTTATACTTGTGAAGTTATAAGAAAAACAAATTCTACGAGTAAATTCGTTACGGTCAAGTTGAGGATAAACATGGCAAAAATAAACTTAACTTAACAGTACCCGAAGAAAAGTTCGCTTAAAGTGAAATGAACATTTATGTATAAAAGCCATGGTCATCCTAATCTAGCATGTAATCGAATAATTTCCAGCATGTATTCAATAGAACACACCATTATAATAGCTTTAACTCATTTGAAACATTCGTATTAATGTTAGTCCCGGATACGGACATACTCCAGTTGATACCGCCTTGGCTTAGAATGCGGGAGGATGCACCTCCACTGACGGCACATTCTGAGGTTTTATTCTGGTTTCCCTCGGTCGTTTGTACCTTGAATAAGGCCAGGGGCGATTCTTACCAAAATTCTTTTGTTTGTTATTATTGTTGAGTTGCAGGTCGATCTAACATGGCATATTAGATGTACATGAAATTCGTTGAATAAAAGATAACCACGATTCATTTATAGTAAACAATTAATGCTTTTCCCGGCCTAGTGGTCTGCGGCTGTAGGCCATCGGCTCGAAGGTCCTGTGTTCGAGTCCCGGCAGGGGCATGGGTGTGGATTTTAACAGCTAAAGGCGAATCGTGACGGGTCGAAGCCCAAAATTACTAGACTGGCCCATATAAAAATACAGTTTACCAAAGTTTTTAATTAATGCTTTTGTTGACTTAATGCGTTTGTAATATAAATTATTATATTCCTATTTCATTATATACTAATTAGTACATGATTAGATTTTAATTGCATCAATTCAACCGTGAATGTTTTAAGACAAATCCGGAAATTTAACCTCAAGTAAACAAATCTTTAGTATACAGACTAAGTTAGGAAGTGGTTAAGTTTTTCGGAGAAGTGCAAGTAGTCTCACAGTAATAGGATGAGACTTTCGTTTCACTGCAGGCATGTTTTGGGGGGAATTTCAACCGCTTCCCCGAAAGAATCAGTCTCAACACTTGTATTACTCATACCTATACTGAAACACGTATATAACAGCTGATTATATAAATATTATTCATGTTGTTTAGAGAAGTACGGCATATTGTTAAGTAACATTACTGTTATTTTATATTTTAGTACGTTGGATTCAATAAACATTATTTAAAATTTTCGTGACCCCGCGAGCCCCAGTATGAAATTTTTTTTTGGAAGAAATACTGGTTCAATATTTGATGAAATATACTTCTTTGCCGCTTCCTAATAATATGTTCCTTACAATACTATGTCATAGTGCGGTCAAAGTGTGTTAGTAAGAACTGAAGGGTCTGGTTTTGGTGAAATAAAAAAAAGGAATTGTTTGCAGAGCGAAGACTATGCGTCATCTCATGTGCTTCGTGAAAATGCAGATCACATTGTAAAACTGCTGATACCTTAGATTCTTTAATCTAAATGAATATGTAGTGATTTCAAAAAGAAAAAAAAAAAGTAGGAAAGAAGATTGAAAAATGGACAACAAAATCACATGTAATCATCAGAAGGTGTGTTTTTAAAAAGTGTTTGTTATTATTGGAAAGATTTTGTTTTCTGTGCTTAGATTAACATGTTATTTCACTCTTTTTAAGAAATAATTTGTAATCATTAAATGAAGTCCCTAAATAATGAATTAATTCTATTTTCAGGCAAAGCGTGATAATGCACGTAGAACAAGGTCGGAAGGTGGAAAAGGAAAGCAGTATGATGAGGTGGATAAAATGATCCTGGATATCCTCAAAGATAAACCTGCCGTGGTCCGTGATGGGCTTGGACTAGCCGAAACGTTTCTGGAAAGAACAGAACCTTGTTCACCCTCAATTGAACTCGCGGATGATAGAGCTCATGAGGAGCTCGGTTTAAGGATAAGTGATAAGAAAGTAGAAAACACTGCAACGGAAATCTCACACAAGAAAAGGAAATTGCTAAAAAGACAATTCGCTAATTGCAAGGAATCTTGTGAAACGGAAAAATAAGAAACTAAAATTGGAACTTCTGAGGGTGGAAGTATATTATAGAAAGTTACAAGCATTGAAGTTAGAAAGAGAACTACAACTTCCACCCTCACAGTTTACAAAGGAACATAGCAACTGGAAAATGAAAGTTACAACTTTTTTTAATGTAATAGGTTTAAACGCAAGTATTATACGCGTATTAATAAATGAAACTTCGTAGATATATTGTATCCATCTTTACCAAATTAGTTTCAAATTAGTTTATCTGTTAGTAGTTCATTATAGTCGTTTCATGTTCTTTATAGATCACTTTTAAAACTGAGAGAACATTAGGTTCAATATTAAGCAACATCTTTCATATTTAGGAATTATTTCACTAAGAAAAATGATTGTATTGAAAGAGCCCCAAATCTAGAACAGAACCTTGACAAAAAATACTACTCCTTAATCAAAACAACAGAAGCTACAGTTTGTTCAAAATATGTCGAAAACTTACGTAATATGTGTAAAATGTAAAAGAAGTTGCAATTTTGTATTGATTTTTTTTTTGTAACTAAAATATTCTGCACAATATGCACGTGTAATTTACGCTTACGAATCTCTAACCAAGTAGAGTGTTACTGCGTATTACTACTGCGGCTGAATTCAACAGGGAGGGAGTTTCTTCCGGAAAATTAAGCTTTTAACTATTACCTGTCTCACTGGCAACCTTTCGGTGCAACGAAAGGAATGTCCCACATAGCAGAGTACGTCCCTGGGATGTCCCATTTAGATCCCATTACCGTCAGAATGGTCCTGCTCCCATAGCGATGTCCTAAGGACGTCCGTGGGATAACTCTGTGGGCAATACAAACAGTTCATCCCGTATGGATGTCCCCCGGAAAGCCGTGCGGGATTACCTACCTGGAATTTCTATAAATTAAATGGACCTTACTGTTATTATTATTTAATTAATTATAACTATACGAAGGATATGCCTTCGTATAGAGATACGAAGGATTAATTATAACTATACGTCCCATGGATGTAAACGGGACTTAAACAGGACGTCCTACGGACGTCCCGATATCCTGCCAGGAGATCCGTCAGATATCCCTGGGACGTCATTTTGCTATATGGGGTACAGCTGTAGAAATGGGCAAGGAGGAGTATTTTTACATCTATGAATAAGCTTTTCCTCATATCGTCATTAAACAAATAAATTTCAGTGTAAATTTAAATGGTGCAACCCCGGAGAACTTATAGGAAAGAAGGGGTTTGTTGGTTCCTTAGATACATATCGACCGAAGGTCCGTTGGAGCCTAAAACGCAAAAAAGTTGAAAACCTGATTTTTTTTCCTTTTCATTTATTGTTTTAGTATTTTGAGTGGGTTACTTCCTAAAATTTTTGCCATTTCTTTCTTTCATTTGCAGCTACTAGAACAAGGACACTACTAAAATTTAATCTGTATAACATTTTTTATCCTTTGATCAATTACTATTCCAACAAAACCTCAGTTATTGTTGTGTTTTTTAGGACTTAACTGGCAATATTTAGCCTAAGTCAGTCACGTTTTACGGATGAAATTCATGTCCGTAGGAATGGGGAAGTTGACGGCCGGGGTTTTAGTTGAGGTACCATCTCGGCATTCGTCTGTTAAAACTTAAGAAAATCTCGCCTACTATGGCTATGTTTATTTAAAATTACACTTATTCATCTACTGTGCTCTTATGTTTAGTGTCACACAAATTGTAACGGTATTGGCGAAGCGAGTAGCTGAGAGCTGTCGCTATCCGGTCAGGTTCTTCAGCGTTTCTCATAAGTCCCACCACGCAATGTCGGGATTCTGACTGCCAACTTCCTCATTCTTTTCGTCGGAAGTTGAGCTCGTCGCGGGATGCCATCCCTCAACGGGTTCAGGCCATAGGTGCCAACAAACACAAATATATGGAATACATTAAAAAACTGTTACTCTCTCCAAAAAGTAATAAAAGCAAACTTTCATAGTGACAACTAATTGAATTAATGAAGTTTAATTTAATTTTTGAGTCATTTAGGCAATTTTGGCTGAGGCCGGGTGGAATTAATAGCTATAGTCATACCTTCATAAACACTTTCAGAGGGAAATAATTGTAGGCTTCTGCAGATCGTTTGAATAACATGAGAAAGCTATGATAATTATTCATAGCAAGACTATAATTTGTCTACCCTAAATATTAGCCCTACTTATTTTGTAGTTTGGGTTGTTTAGATTAACGGGATCTTAAAGAAAAGTACAGACGCAGGCCTTGTTATTGATTTCCATCTGCGATGTATGTGTAGGGTGATCCAGCTACTTTAAACCACTAAACTCTGCGGATATTTTGGGATAAATTTTACTTTACGGCCCTGAGCTTCCGTCAGCTACTTACCCAAATGACTGCATTGGAAATTTGAAAATGTCAAATTTCTTCTGTAAATTTGATTTCTTTACGGGCCATAAAGTAAAGTTAACCTCATAGTTGTTCTTGACGCTACTAGTTCAGAAATTGAAGAAGACTGGTCCACCCTCTTCATTGCGAATTTTAGGTTAGTTTACGTAAGGAATACTAAAACAAATTTACTAATAGAAGGAATACTATTCCACCGATGGCTTCGTTCATGAAAAAAATGTTCTTAATGCAATGGCATAGGGTGGACGAGTTATCAACCCCTTGCCTTTCAGAAGTTATTAGGAATGACGGTAAATATAATCTAAGCTCATATAACGTAGCTGTTCTATTTAACTTTTTTGCAAATAAAGCATACTTTTTTAAACCAAATTATATAACTGCTTCTGTAATGGTCGATGAGTGAACAAGTCTGTACACTTTGACCAATATGTTGTGTGTTCTAAAATAACGCAAGGTGCATTTCTACATTAAGAGCCATTGGTTTCTCATATAGAGATATAACCATAGAGTTAGGAAGAAAATAAAAAACATACATGACGTCACATGAAGCCAAATTCGGTTCATCGGCAGCCATCTTGTGTGGCTATATTAGAGTCCCTCTATACCGAGTACTGTGAGGATAGCCTTTTTCAATAGGAGGATGAGTGCACCTGAGAGAGGCAATACTCGGAAAAGAGGGTCTCTAAATATGGGGCCAGTTAATATGGCCGAAATGCAATTTCCGTCTCTTGGCTTCATTCCCCTCTCTAACAAAACAGCCTAAGGTTCCCTGTATTTATATTCCTTATTCTATGGATATAACATTAAGAGTGTTTCACAGTGTCTGCCTGTCACTAGTTTGGTCAGGAAGGTATGGTTTGGCAATATTCGGTTAGTTTATCTGTCCGTCACTAATCGAAAAGCTTAGGAGGTTTACTTAATAGAAACCGTAAACAAATGCACCAATTTACCTAACCTTCTTGACCTAAATAATAATGGGTAAGTAGCAGACAAAATCATAATAATTCTATCTCTAAGTATAAACACTACTAGACGGATATAACTGGGTCTGATCACTCATAAAAACCATTCTTTCTGATTGCCAAGTACGTAAAATTAATTACACAAACAGATAATTTGGAAAAAATATTTTATCACCAAGAGAATGAAACATGATATTAATATACAAAAGAGAGTGCCTGAACACTATAATTTATTACCGTTACAAATATCATAATGTATCTTTTAATTTCTGAAATGTTCAAGCAAAATGTCGCAGTAATTGATTCAAAGCTTGAACCCCTGCAACTGGAGGTAACTCTGCATCATCAGAGTCAACATTTCCCTCATCTGCCTCAGCACCAAATTCTTCAACACACTCGTCAGAAATTCGACCGATTGTACGAGCGATATTGTGCAACGTTGCGCATGCCAAGACAACTTTTCCTGCACGTTCTGGATTTAACCTTAAGTGATTTAAACAAGGGAACTTTTCTTTCAAAATGACAAAACTATCCTCTATCATCCAACGAGTTCTTTTATGAGCTACATTGAATCTATGTTCAATAGGACACTCAGGATTCCTGTTCAAAGGGGTATTAACCATTCCTCGAGTCTCCTAAAATAACAGCACCCGGAAATGGTCTCCAGCCTTCCTCGAACCGACGACATACGATTGAGTTCCGCAGTACTCGGGAATCGTGAATGCTACCGGGCCAGTTTGCACAAACACCATAAAATAAGTAGTTAGGCCCACAGATCATCACATTTAGAGTGCAGCACCATTCCCTAACCAATGCAGGGATATAAGTAATTGTTGTTTGGCCGAAAGAGCTCTGCTTCGTTATTCGTTCTCTGTAGAAACGGCCCAATTCGCTCTAACACAAAATCTCCTTGCTCCGGACTCAAGCGAAAGCATTCCTTAAATTCGAAAGCACTGAAATTGTCAAAATTAATTCTATGCTTATAATGTCTTCTGGGCAATATTTCTTCGTCAGAATCTTCGCTAGACCAAAGTCGTTCACGCCGAATCATATTTCACGTAACCACACAACGTTTGAGCAACACTAAATATCGAGTAACCATGCAGCTAAATTTCAAACCACACTTGATATAATTCGAAGAGTGAAACTTTCCTTTGCACAATGGTCAACTACTGTGCATTTTGTTTCTTTGAAGTTAGCAGATTACAGCTTATCGTGGAACAGAATGAGCCTATTTCTGCAAAGTCTTTGCTACTTTTCACTTGATAAATTTTCCTTAGCACTTTGCAAAATTATATGTACGTGGAACGAAAACATATCATCAAAGAGCAAAGTGAAAAGTTGCAAAGTTAAATCGTGGAATAGGCCCTTGGCCTCAACTTAGCGCTGACTAGAATTTTAGTGGTCCACTGTAGAACTGATCCTTAGTATTATATTGTTTGAAGAGCTCTTTGCATTCTTTGGTTCTAACTCTGGCGATGATACGCAGTGTTAGTGTTTCTTGTGTACAGAAAATTGATGCTATTTCTGATGAGTTTCCCCAGAATATAATACCATATAGCTTACTATTGGATAGATAAGTCTATAATGAACCTGAATTAATGTGTTTGTACACGATGTCTCTTTTTTAGTAATCTTGGAGCACACAGTTTAGAATTAAGCTTTTTTATATCTGGGTAATGTGACTGTTCCGTGTAAGTTTTTCGTTTATTATAATTCATAAAAAAATTTGTTTCAGCATTTAAATAATCTGGCTGATTTGTAACGTCTTCATATGGAAAATCATGTATTGTGTTTATGTGTTAATTAATATAAGACAGTTACTTCTCGTACGTAAGTTATTTATATCTTTTCCATTAATAATAATACCAGTATCACCAGCAATTACCTGCCATTGTGCACGCAGGTAGACCATTTATTTAAATAAAAAAAAGAGCCCTAAAATCAATCCATGTGGAACCCATGTTGGCTTGTCATTTACTTCGATAGATGTTTTGTAGTTTTCCCTTCCGTACTACGTGACATCAACTGTTTTTTATTCTGTTGCTTAGGTAGGACTGAGGCAGTTGTATCAAAGGCTTTACTAAGGTCATAGAATATACCTTAAATACTTTTTAATTCAGAGCTCGTAGAATACAGTCAAGTAAGGTATAAGATTAAATTATTATGCTTCTATAGAGAAGAAAACCATGTTGTTGTCCTCAAATGAGTTTTTTTTAAGTCCTATTAATCTGTTGGTTTTTTTTTTTTTTAGTTTTAAGACAATCTTTCGGGTATAGAAAGTGAAAATTTAGGTCTCTAGTTTGTAATGCATACGATTTGTCTCCTTTTTAGCGCACCTGTATACATACAGGGAAGCTACATAGCTTTATCTTGATGTCTCTGTACCCCTTTCCTTTCCCTAGATCTCAGGAACTAAAACTCGGAGAGAGAGATAAGCGATACACCGTTCTATTCGTCGTGGTCGGAAAGAGTGGGGGAAATTATTACTTTGACTGTAAAACTCACAGGTCCTTTTCATTTGCTTAGGTTTCTCCATTTTTGCTCGTATATTTTTATGGGTTTGTCTGTACCGCCGTAGATCTCAGTCATACAGAGATGAGCGATACACTGTTGGAATCGTCGTGATCCGAAAGGCTGGGGGAAATTATTACTTTGACTCTAAAGATGACAGGTTCTTTTCAATCGCTTAGCATTCTCCTCTGTACCCTCCCCTAAATCTCAGGAACTACAAGTCTGACAGAGCTGTTTCATACATCTTTGGATTCTGAAAGAGTGAGGAAATCTATGACTTTAATTCTATTTTCAGAGATAGTTCGTAAAGGAACATTTGATCTACGGGTGCACTTTGATTTTGTCTATAAAACCATTACTTAGCTTGTTGTAATTTGGTATTATTTTGGCCAGTTTTGATTAGGAAGGTCAGACTCAGACATTCAGACCATTACTGAGACATTCATTGACTAGGTAAGTCAGCCTAGGTGGCAAGCATGTGTCATTTTGCTTGGTTATTTTTCCTGAGAAATCATCACTATGGATTTAGTGTCTTTTAGTTCTTGAATTTCATTTCGGTTATAATATTCAAGTTCCGTGGTTTAGATATTTCCAGTATTTGTAAGGTATTGCTGTTGGGTGTCTTTAATTAATTTTCTGCAACTTCTCTCAAGTATTTATTTAGCGTTTCGCTGGCTTGTCGCAGGTCTTTAATTGTTGTTACCCAACCATCGTGGTCCAGGCGTCAGGCGGTAACGTACCGAACTTTGATTGGCAATGGGTAGGCAAGTGGTTTCGAACCCACGACCGACCACCCTTACTGATCTTTTCCAGGGTTTCCCCTCAGTTTCACCAGGCAAATGCCGGGATGGTAACTTAAGAAAGAGCCTGGCAGATACTCTACTTGCCCATCTCGGCCTGAAACAGTAGTCAAAAGAGCCAAAGATGCCAAAAGTCCTTAAATAAAATTCATTTTAATTATTGCTGGTTGGAAGGTCGGATGGAAGGAGACCATTGGGAAGACCGAGACGTCGTTGGGAGGACAATATTAGAAGAGATCTTCGGGAAGTAGGTGTTCGTGATGAAAACTGACTTGATGTTGCCCAGGATAGAATCCAATGGCGAACGTTTATTACTGCGGTGTTGAACTTGCGAGTTCCATAAGCCATAGAGTTAGTTAGTTAGTAGTCACGCTTAGTTTTCCTTATTTTAATTTTTTATAATGTACTAGGAAACGTTTCTTAAGTATTTCATCAACGTTTGATCGCTATATTCCACTTAAAGAGCTGTCCTTTTATTTCAGTAAGAGTTTAATTCCAATGTTACAGGACGCAATTGAAATAATGTTGAAGCTTGAAATGATAGAGAGTAGAACAACTAACTAAGTAAATATAAGAGAATAAATGCTAACACAAGAAAGAAATGAAAAAGGGATTTTGGAGCATTCGCAAGATGAACTTGTTACGAAGGATTCGAGTAGAGCAATCAAAAATGAAACAATGAAGCCTTGGTGCCTCAGTTTAAACCTATTGTTGTTATTGTTATATATATATGGAAACCGGATATAAGCCCTGAATCTAGCTTGTAAGTATGGTTCCATTTTTAAATTCTGTAATTTCAAAAATTAATATATACTAAGAATTATTGTTTCATACTATGTTTTAATCACTAAAACATAAAATTTAATAATTTTTAAAAACAAAAATAGCTTTCTATACATAACTCTTCATATGGGCTAGGCCTAAATAGTTCTTCATATCACATCGCATATGGCATGGCATGGCATTTCAAATATTCTCGAATAGCCTGCTCCATACAATTTAATCGACCTTTGAAATACAAAAGAACAAATAGTTTTAAAGACATCATCTTATCCTGATAGATTTCTAATTGATTTCCCGAAAATTTCTTTGACCTCAAAAATGACAATTCTAAACTTTTTAAAATGATCTACAGATCTGTTTTTTCTTCATTCTTTTCATCGTCTCTCAGTTGAAAAAGCTTTGAGATTTTTCTTTCATGAAATTTAGCTATTTGTTGACTGTCTAAATGAATTTAATACGAATCGTATTAGAACAACATATTTGCTAAGAATATGACTACCTAAATTTTATTTTAAAAATCTCTAAAAGCAATCTCTAACTTGCCACGAATTTATGATTTTGAAATAAACATGACATGGAAAAAACTAAAATTTTAAAATGTAAACTTTTCGATGAATTTTGTTATTGAGATACTAATAAGCAACTACCAATACGTGTAATGTCCAGCCTATTGAGGTCAAATTCTACCCTTATAAACACTCATCATTTCCCAATGGTATTATATAGAATTTTGACGAACAAAGTGGTGAATATAAAAAATTAAGTCAACATTCAAGAAATTCAGATGCTGTCTTGAATTATCTATATTGCATATGGAAGATTGTATAAAATTCACAAGTACAGTAAATTGCAGCAAATTACACATTTATAAAGCTTCATTCTAAATTAGTAATTTACCTGTAATTAGCCAACACAAGCAAGTAGCGCCTTAAAAATTATATGCTGATTTACGAAGTGTTACGATGTCTTACAATCTAAAGGTTTCTCACCAAAGTGTTATCATGTTTACAATAATAAATTAGTCTAAAGGTAAGATCTATTATAATTTTCTCGAATATACTGCCTAGAAACAGAATACCAATATTTAAGGTTTTACAACCAGTTAGAATTTTCTAAAATTTATCTCTATTTCATCAAAATTAGACCCTTCACTTTGTACTAATAACTTCTTTATTTCGTGTTTGAATTTTAAAAATGGAAGATCCCTAATTCTCAAAGGCATGATATTAAAAAAATATATACTTTATATTGTATATATTCTATTTGTTTTTCCAGTCTTATTTTTGGTTTTACAAGTAAATGTTTATTCCTTGTATCATGACAGTGCACACTTAAAACCCGTGTCAAATTCAGACAGATGTGATTTAACAAATATCAGCGATTGAAAAATAAAGCTACTCGCTACGGTTAAAATTCCAAGGTGTTTAAAATAGCCCCTGCATGATTCATGACCTGGTATGTTGAAGACTGTTCTAATGGCCTTTTCTTGCCATACGAATACGTCCTTTGCTTTTGTGGAACCACCCAATAAAAGTATGCCATAATTAATATGACATTGAATGAGTGCATGGAATGACATTTTTAAATATTTCAATGATAGAGAATATTTTAATCGTCGTAATGGATATAAACTCTTTGCTAACTTTTTATAACACCATCAATATGATGATTCCATGACAAACTACCTTCCAAATGTATACCCAACAGCGAAACAGACTTTCTAATGTTCAAACTTAAGATATCGTTATTCAGAGAGAACAGGATATTTTCTGTTTCATCAGAGTTTAGAACCAAGTCATTTTGCTTAAACCATTTACTAGCATTCCTTAATTCTGTTTTATTTCCAGTATCTAAATTACATAAATTTCTATTTCCTACTAAGATTGTTGTATCGTTAGCATTTAAAATCGGTCTCACACCCAGTGATTGATGGAAGTCGTTCATGTATACAACAAACAGGAACGATCCCAGGATAGAGCCCTGTAGGACACCCCTATTTACAGTCAATGGTTCAGAAAAGTTGTCGTTTACTTTAACTACTTGATTGCTATCCTTCAAATATAAACAAAGTAAATTTAACTCTTTGCCCACTATTCCATATGAGAATATTTTTTTTGATTAATCTGGTATGAGAAAGATTGTCAAAGGCTTTATTCAAATCAATTAAAGTTACAGAAGTTATTTTCCGTTTTTCTAAGTTTGAATATACCATACTAACTGCACTCTCTACTGCATCAATTGTACCTACAGCCCTTCTAAAGCCATACTGACAATCAACTACCAATTTATTCACCTCAAAGTGTGCACTCAATTGCTTCAATAATACGTATTCAAGGACCTTAGATAGTATAGGAACAAGAGCGATTGGGCGAAAATTACTAGGGTCAGATTTACTTCCTTTCTTATGTATAGGTACAACAATCGTATTCTTCAATATAGTAGGAAAATTGCCTTGAGTGATAGAGCCATTTATTAGATTATATAAAGGCGAAATGATTAAGTCTATGGTATGTTTCAAAGATGACATACCAAAACAATCATCTGAATAGGTACTTTTCATTTTCCTTACTGCTAGTATAATTGTAGCTGGGGAAATATTATCAAATTTGAATTTTTGTTTCAATTCCTGGTCCATCTTTAAAAAATAATTGTCTACTGCTGGATCATAAGATAATACATTATTTTGATTCAAAGTACTGTTCACGAAGTGACGGTTGAAATCATCCGCGGATGTTTTGATGGGTTCTATACGACGAGATGTCGAAGATTCTTTCCTAATTACCGACCACGCTGCCGAGACTTTATTATTTGACTTATTAATAATCGAGTCATTGTAATTTATTTTTGCTTGAAGAATTTCTTGTCTATCGATTTTCTTTAAGTAATTATATTTTGTTGAATCATTACCATTTTTCATTTGAATGTACCAGTAAAATATTTGTTTTTTCAGATCATGTAAGTGTGGGGTATACCATGGACAATTTCTTTTTGTATTATTTTAGAATCTTTTTTTTACATACTAGAGGACAAAATTTATATTCCTTTTTGCAATAAATTAATGAACGTTATCCAGGCATAGTCCACGTCAATGCGTGATTCTAATATCGAGTCAAAATCAATAGAGTGGAAGTAATTCCGTAAGACAGTAATGTTTCCAATGCGTAATTGTCGAAAATGTCCATATACGCTATTGTTTATTACCGAATTTGTATTAGTCAGAGTATCGTAAGCTACTCAAAGCCCACGATGGTCCGATATCTGTGGTTCTATTGTACAACATGATATTCTTTTGGAATTTACATTAGTGATAGCATTGCCCAAACATGCCTCTTTCCTGGTTAGTAAATCATTCAAATATGCCAAGTTCATGGAATACAAAAAGTTTTTTTTAATTTATGTACGTTAGATGAACTCTTTAAGATATTTATGTTTATATCTCCCAAGATAAAAAGCTTATATTGTGAGCAGTTCCTCAAAACATGAAAGAGTGAATCAAATTATTCTAAGAATAAGTCAGTATTTGAATCAGGAGTGCGATAAATCGAAATCAAAATAACCCCTAATTTTAAATTTTTTACACCAATATTTTCAAAAATTTTTGATTCAGACATATATGACAGATCCAGTATTTCATAATCCAAATCCAAGTCTTCCCTTAAAAATATAGCGACACCACCACAATTGTAATCATTTGTACAGTAATAACTAATTAATTTATAATTATATGGGATGTACATTACAATTTCAAACGAGTTTAGCCAGTGTTCATTTATGCACAATAGTTGACCAGGTATGTCTTGCAAGAGAATTTCCAATTCTCCTAGTTTAGACCTGATTGATTGCACATTAAAATGTAAAATAGTAATAAAGGAATTCGCACTACAATGTTCCTTAAGGAAACAGTCTATGTCTTTCAAATGCTCAATGATATGAGTAAAATTAGTACTACGAGGATACCTGAGGTATCTGCAATTATCTGCAACACCTTAGCTGCAGATAACCTTAGGAGTTTCCATGGTAAAACCACTGGCTTTCTTCCATCTAAATTATGGGGAAGATCATTCAATATTGATAAAATTCTTTCCCATACAAATACCTAGCCCAAGGCGTTTAAGTGTAATCCCTGACGTGTATGAAATCTTTTCCCAATATTACCTAAATCTATGACAAAGTTTCGAAAATGTCTGCTCAATTTTAAAATTTCGAGATTCTTCTAATTTCTTCATTTATGACAGATCATACTGGTAGATCGTATCGCATCGGCAAATTACATAGTATAATGTTTAAATAAGGACATGATGTTAAGTAAGTTTTCAGGGCTCTTAAAAGGTTTTTGGACTCATTGCAATATACGTCATTTGAACCTGTTATGATAATCATAATATTATCTATATCTAGTGACTCCATAACATTAGTCGTATTTCTAAGTACCTCTATAGTTTTTGCGCCTGGTTTAATCATTCCAGAAACCTTGTGTGAACTCTTAGAGGTTAATAAATGACCCAGGCCCCTACCATGACTATCAGCGATTAATCACAGCTTTCTAGGCTTACAACTGGGTAAAATTTTCGGGGATTGTTTTATCCGACTTAGTATGTACGTTTTGGGGTTTACACTTTTATTGGGCTCTTGTTCTCGAGACGTCTGATTATAAAACTAAGTATGATCAGACTTCAATGCTGGTTGCAATATTAGGTTATCTTTTTAACACATTACCAATTTCATTATTCAGTATTAAAGATTCAGCAGTTTGATCACTGCAACCATGAACTGTAAGGATAGTTGCCGTGCGTTGTTCTAACAGAACATTCTTATGACATAATTCATTTTCTAACTCTAAAGCCTTCTTATTCAGTTCATCCGTTAGTTTTTGAAGAGCCCTAATTTCCGTCATATTATCTGCAAGGGATTTATACACTATTTTGTCTGTATTCATTTTTTCTTGAAGAAATTGAATATCAGAAACTAAATCGGCATTACATTTTTCCGTTTGGATGCATTTATTATTAAAAATTTTTGTCCAATAGTCCGGTAATCCTTCGTTGTCGTCCAGACTAATCTAAACACCTTTGTCTACCATACTATCTTGAGTAGTCGCTTCTGATTCATTATATTTTGGGATATCCCCTTTTAAAGACCTACCTACTTCTAAGTCCACCGACAGAACCTGAATTTCAGATTCCTTTATGGGCAGAACCGTCATTGTGCGAAAAACCTACTTTACGATCAATTTGACAATCACTAACCTGGATGTCATCCTCCTCCTTTGTAAGTATAAGAGATTTGTTTAATTGGTAGTCGCAGACAAAACCAATATTAAGAAACGAACCATCATCATTGTCCACTTCATTGTCAGAGTCTGTGAATTGTCACCCATCATTAGATAAAATTATGTATGTAAAAAGTTTATGAAGATTAAAATAAATGTTCATTCATTTGCTAAATGTACAAAGAAGCAGAAATTTTCACATGTGGAGTTGTATGTTAAAAGCTCAGCTAATTTACAAAAAGTCGAGGACTTCGTCCCAGCACTGCGGAGACATCCAGATTCAAATTATGGTCCCGACTAATGTAACTGTAATGTTGCGAAGGATGTTCTTACACGCTACCATTTTTGTTTTACTTTCTGAGATTGTTAAAAGAACTTATTTTTTAATATTTTACATCAGTTAAAATGAGCGCTCGGACCAAATAAGTGCCTTGAAATAGTTCGTTGTGGCGCAAATAGAGGGCAGTCATTCATAGAGCTGCTAGCTTTTCGCGCTCGCCGACCGGGTTCGAGTGAAACCCGCGTGGCGTCGCCACTTGTTCTTTCGACTCTGTTAGCTTGTTCACTGCTTTTACTCTTCAGTTCGATATTAGGCTATAGTGATGTATCCGCTTGGAAATCAACTCCGTTATTCGAATGTGACCTGCGAGTGCTTCGACGAAGAGTGTGACTGACGTGATCGTAAAGTTCTTAAAAGTTATAAATCAGTTCACTTAATTCGAAGAAAAATAGGAGTGTCGTTAGCAATTAAATTAAAAAAAAAAAATACTAAATAGTTCAGCGTGAGCGAAGACCAAAGAAGTGACCATTAATTTCTTGAGGATGGAAGAGAAATGTAATTAAGCAAGAGAGTAATAACAATCAATTTCGGATGTAAAAGCTGATAATTAAATGACAGGTGAGTTAATGTAAAATGACTAGATTGTTTTAAAACCTAGTTTTTTTCTGCAAACAAAAATCCTTTAAGAGTTTTTGTTCTTTGGTGATAAAACAAGAATAGTGTTGTGGCCCATTCGATCTATTAATTCAGTACTTCTAATGGGGTAGTTTGATAGGGTTGTGTAAATCGATGAAAACAGTCATTTGCGTTCCTTTTTTGCCAGTAAACTTTGAAAGAAAGTGTGGATTAAAAACGGGGACTAATTAGAGATTGATTAAACTGTTAAACTTTGAAGGAATAATTAAATTAGATCACTGATTGCTTATAGTTTCTTTCGCGTTAAAGGAATCTAGTGAAGCTAGTGAACTAAAGTGATATTAAATAATCAGTGGATGATTCTCTTAATAATTTTGGAATAGTTAAAAAGATCTTAGATGTAATTTGCTGCACTTTTGACTAAATTTGATAAGTTTGTCAAAGAGCTTGAGAAGGATTTGAGTAAAAATTTGCTGTTTTTACGAAAGGATTAATTAAGTGATTACATTGAAAACCTGCAATTGGAAAGGTTGATTGGATTAAACCTGGAGCTTAGTTGAATTAATTAAAGCGTGATTAAGTTTGAATTTTGCATTAAAATTAAAAGTAAATTGCTCCTAACTGAACAAGCGAAATTGATATCAAGTTAATTGTTCCTAAGTAGACAAGTAAAACTGATAATTAAATTGCGCAAGTAGTCTAATCTTCGTCTGAGTCGGGAATTTAGTTGAATTGATCCAGTCAAGAGTGCCTAATACAGATTTCGGAATTTTAAGGTGAGTGAGATTGATGAATGATTTCTTTCCAATTTGCTTCGATACTTAGATCATAACAGATTTTTGAGAATTTCATTTGATTGATCACAATTTGAGCTTTGGAATTCGTGAAAGATTTTTTTTTTTTCAAGATCTTATTTGTTTTGAGCGCTTGAAGTAAACTAAACTCACAGCTAGATGAAATTTTCCTGATTTGCTTAGGACGGTCCTCTGGATTAGATTCAAAACCTTTTTCTAAAATTTGTAATAAAGATTGTCGCTGGATGAAATCCCTGCCTTTGACATTTGTAGATAGAATCTCACATCCTTTTCAGGATGCATTGCTTGCGAATAGTTGATTTTCAGGTGGAGAAAGCCTTCCCTGAAGCTACTGTGGAGATTCCACCATCGGCGGTCTAGTCGTTTCTGTGAGCCGATCATTTTGAGTTCAGCGTTGCTCTGTATTTCCGGGTGAATTGAGATTGAAGTAGCTCCGAATGATTATGTTAATTTTAATTTTGTTGTTAATTATGCTCATTAATTCACCGGAAATCAGGCTTCGTTATAGTAATCACGTTGCCTAGAATAAGACCGTGACAAATACCCACACCCTCTCCTTCCCAGGAAGAGTTATCGCCGACAAGTTCTCCCTATTCATTGCTTGAAATGAGACGGTATGATATACCGGTAATTCTTGTTACTTTTCTTTTTATACCGGACTTTTTGACAAATATACCGTCACTTTTAAATTTCCATTTCGAGCGTTGCTAATACTTGTGATAGAGTTATGCTATGCATGCTTGTTCAACTCAAACAAAATACATATTTAATTAAACAAATTCCTTCTAGGGAAAGAAATTATCATCGCCTCCGTCTAATAATGTATTTTCCCCCTATAATTTCAGATCGATGTCATGTGATGGTATTACTCTTGTTTTGGAGCATATGTTACCCATCGAGATCCTCGAAGAGTACCAGGAGTGAGGACCTCATAGACAGGCAGATGCATTGGGTCAACGTGTTGGCTTCTACAATAACATCCAGGTGTAGAACTAGTGATTGTTGCTGAACCTGTGCCCAATTCTGTTCAGAGTTCTGGTCTACAATCTTTTATCAATAGGATTGAAGGAATTTTTCTTCGAACACACACATATTATCTTTCTCAGCGATCAAATGTAATCATAGAGTAGGAGCCAACAGGAGATTGTTACAAATTATCTTCCAAAAATGATAGAAGACTGATTGTAATTGTGGTTTTATTGAAATATTTATTTTGCATTTTCATATTTTTGTTTAAAAAGCTAAATACAGAGTCTACTACTGCCACTTCTTCTAATACTTCTTCAGATTTCTCCTATTCTTTCTTCTCATTCTTCTCTCTAGTACTGTATGTACCAGAGGTACAATTTCTATTACTTTTTCTACTTCTTACGTCTTCTTTCTCTTCCGATACTATTTAGCCTACTATTGCTAGTTAGTTAACAGTAATAGTAGGCAAATTTATTCTACCACTACATCTGTTTTCCTTTTGCTATTACTACTACTACTATTTCTTCTTTTCCTGCCTCTACAACTACTTCATTCCCTGCTACTACTATTACTACCTAGCTACTAGTAATAGTTAATGATCAAGATGAAAATGAACATCGCACCTACCAGGAAAACAAGACCTAACGTAATGAAGGAAAATGCGTTAAACGTATTACAGTTCGTAATATGCGAGAGAACACTATAAGGAGAAAATAGTATTAACGGCACACTATAGAGATAAATGACTCATCGTGTCTTCGAACATAATAAATGCTTTCCAGCAAGTTAGATTATAAATGTGGACATTGGATGCATTAGATCTATACTATTGATTGTGGTTCTTTGACCAATTGCTAATGGAGGTTTCTGTGTTAACATGTTGAACAATTTTTTATTCTGTGGTATAAACGAATAGTTGAACGTTTTCTTGAAGCAAAGTAATCCTCTTGCAGCGGTTACAATTTAAGAGTTACCAGATCGCACATACGCCAAATGACTTCAGATCGCTTACCACATTAATGAAGTCATTACGGTGGATGATTGGGTAACCATCCACGATCATGATGAATAAAATTCTATGTTTGGATCAAGTACATAACCAATTATTATAGCTTCTCTATTGTTGACGCCTACAAGAACAGAAAATGCCATTCATCCTAGCATCGTCTGGTAAAGGAATTATTCAAAAGGTAGTCGCTAGCTTTCTTTATGAGAGTTAAGTATCAAAAATAGGAAAGGAACTTCTGAGAAGGCAACAGAAATATTCCACCAGTAACATAGCAAGAAAATTCTATTCAAGGTATCGCAAACGCAAAACAATTTCTAACACTGAAGACACACAACGGATGATTCCTTATGGTTGAGATTACCCATTGCATCATAAACAAAAGGGAAAATATATATGTAAATTTGACCATAATAGTCAGTTGACCCTAATTATTAAATTGAATAGTTTTCTGGTGACCGAAGGTGATTATGTTCTGGCATAAGATTATTTGTGAGCCGTGTTCACGTTGAACAAAAATTAATACTTCGTGAAATGCAATGTCGTTGTTCACGGTTGGCTGTGTTTTCTAACTATCTCTTCATGATCATCGACTGCAAGTAATAAATAGGTTGTTACTACCAGTTGAGCAGCCAAAGTTCTATTATTTCTCTTTCCTTTTGACTTCTGTTATTTCTATGCTTCTTTCTAGTATTACGAGTACCAATACTTTTTAGTAATAGTACTACAAGTTCTGTCAAAGCTACTGTTTCTTCTTGTTCTAATAGTTCTTCTTCTTCTGCTGCTGCTGCTACTGCTACTACTACTGTTGTTGCTGGAAGCACTATTAATGAAGACAATGCAAAAGGATGTATTATCTATCAACGAAACAAGAAGCAACTTTAGCAGGAAATAAGACATTAAACTTATTTTATTACTTAATCTGCTGCGGAACGGAGTAGTCAAAGTTGATTCAAGCAAAATAACAGTTAATGTGAATGAGTTTTAGTAGAATTTCGATCCTAAAGATGGTCCTACTTTATAAAGAAATATTCAATGTGCACTACTTCTACATGTGGAGACGATAATTGTTTTCTCTTTAGCATTTCGTATTTTCAGTAAATATTCCTTCGCAATTTAAAAAATTGTTTCTTATTTAAATTAAAATGTCTTTACTAATAAATAATTGCTTTTGTATTCATGAATTTGTTTTATTGGCCACTTCAAATAAGGCTCCAAAAGTTACTTTTCTCACAATGGAAAAATGTTGATTTTAAAATAGTGAGAATAAAAGAGAACATCATTTTATCATTTTCGGAGAGTTATATTTTACATTTTTATAATGTCCCATCTTTATATATATTCATACGTTGATGATCGGTCTGAGCCATAGTTGCCTAAAGGCCTTAAAGTAAATTCAAATTCAAAATTCAATACGTCAATGATGTGGTAAACAACCAAATATGATCAATGAGCATTAAACGTACATAAGAAGCGATAATTTCTGAAGAAGTTATGCTTTGTGTTCTGCCGAATTAGTAAACGGTAAGTAAAACGTTTAATTTGAATTTGAATTATTTAAGGCTTTTAAGCAACTTTGTCCGAGGTTGTAAAATGTTTTAAGGATTTATGGCACTATTTTGCTCGTGTGGACTGAATTGCTTTTATAGTCTTTAGATATCTTCAGTTCAGCCTGGATTTGGAGAAAAAAGTCAGCCACTTCTTCATAAAATTACCATTCCAGCATTAGCTTGATGTGATTAAGGAAAGATCTCGTAGGATGGCCGGCTGGATTGGAACCCAAGACCTTATTCAAATGCGAAGGCCGCATTCTATCAATTGAGTCATGATAATAGTCCCGCAGAACATCTTTGAATCCTCTGTGTCAGACATTTATACCATATTCTCGTAAGTTTCTAACAGCTATTGTATTTGTGTGTGGAAATAAACATACAAAGCAACAATAATACCCCCTCACGCTTAATATGTCATGTAAATACATCAGTTATCATTCCTACTTTTCTATTGAGATGTAGTACCTTGACTATTTGGTCTATGGTTAGCACGTCCACGATTACTTTGATATTGTGGATAGTAATATCACTGATTTAGTTGCTTAAAATTTCCTTTATAACCATTATTTTGTTGTTGGCCGTGTTTTTTTTCCCGAAAATTTTGTCTGTTATTTGATCAATAATACGGTCTTGGGAGTTCCTCGCATATAATAATTATATTGTTTAGGTGGCCTAAAATTTCGCCTAATTTTATTCCTATACTGCCGATATGGAGGTTGTTGGACTTGTAATGATAATTTCTTCATTTGTTTCTACAATGCTTCTCCAATTTTGAGGTTTGTTTGTTACTTCCTGCCTCGTTTTTAATTTCACAGGTTCTTTGTGTTCGAATTCAGATTCTGATTCTGAACCAGAACTTTATGCTGAAGATGGTAATGAATCAGTTGACACATATACTTTTATGCGTTTTGGATTAATTTTTCATTTTTTGGACACCTATTCCTTACATTTAATCTAGTTGTTTCCAGTATTACTAGGTCTTTCATTAGGCCATTAACTGTGTCAAAAGTTTTGTTCGAAACACGTTCTAAGTGATATGGTCTCAAACCATTTACTATTAGGCTGATGCTAGATTGTTCTGTTACCGCTTGTTCACTTTTGACTAACAAATTTTTCATGTCTAGGACGTAATTTGTTACACTTGTTTTTTCTCTTTTGTACACGTTCTCTTAATTTAACGATCTATATCTACTTTTGCATATTTTTTTTTTTTTCAATAACAAGATGATTCCTTTTTTGTAATCTTCGTATCCTAAGTCATTTAGATTGTGCGAGTCGATACATACTTGTTTTTTTCCTAAAATGTTGTTGGAATGATCTTTTTACATTTTTCATTCTAATTGTTTCTCACTGTTGTCAAATTCGCCAAAGTATTTTTCAATATCAGATGATTTGGAACTAAATCTAGGTATTGGGTAGTGATTTGGGACTTCAACCACGTTTGGAGAACTTACCGCCATGTTCACCTCTTTTATTTGCTATAGCCCTTGTAAAATGTGGATTTACTACTGGTGTTTTTTGTTTAAAATTCCGACTTGGCATTAACTTTCAAATTTCCTATTAATAATCAAGTTTTCTTAACCTAATCAAGTGATTTTAATCTAATTTCGACTAACATGACAAATTTACCTGATTTTTTTTTAAATCAATGTGCGTCGACACTATGTGACAATACCTGGGATCGTTATTTGTTTTGATCTCTAAGGGTCAGTTCTACAATCGACCGCTAAACTTCTACTCGGCGCTAAGTTGAGACCAAGTCTAATTTTGGCCAATAAGAGTACGCAGAATGAGAGTTGGCGTCCACTTAGCGCTGACTAGAAGTTTAGCGGTCGATTGTAGAACTGACCCTAAATAACCAAAATTCAGTAATTTGCTTCAGTAATGAAACTGAGGTATGTCCTTTCACAATTGATGACTGTGAATTATCTGCTGGTCTCTGGCTTCATTCCCTGTGATATTGCTGATGTTTGCTCTTCTACTTTCCTGTTCGATGTTGTCATTTCCGCTTTTCTTGCTAACGCTTGCGTTGACTCATATCCGTATTTCTTAATATCTGAATGCACACTTTTCCTAATTCTGTGAATGATGTTGTATTGTGCAATGTCAGTGGTTTTTATGCTTAGTTGCTTTTTTGATTACTCGTTTCCTATGTTCTTTGTTCTTTATTCATGTCAAAGCGTATGTCTTACCAAGGTCTCTTCGTAATATAATTTATTCAATTACATTTTTTTTTATTTTACATACAAATTACATTAATTATAACATCATAGTGCGATAATATAGGACAGTCACTCAGAACGTGATACTTAGTGAAAGATATAAAGTAGTTATGTTCGAAGTTGGCAAATCTTATTCAAACTGTACAATCATTGGATATTATGTCTGCTTTAATTGATTAAATTGATAAATATACGAACAAATGCTCATTTTTTAAACAAATTGGTGAAGGTAACCCATTTTGGTAGACTCATACAAACAGTAGTCCCGTTGAGATCCATTATATGGAGTAATTAGGAGCCCAGACGTTTAGTAAAAACTGTAGGTCTCTTTCTTTGAAGCTCATTTACGACGTTAACTTTTGAATCAATTATAGAAACAGCTTGTAAAACTAACATATTTTACTGTAACAAGAAATATTATCAAAAGCACAAATAAAAGGCCCATATAAAATTAAGTTTTTACAAAGTTCTTAGTAAAGTTATATTATTTTGAGTATTATTATTTAGCGGGTTAAAAATAATAGACATGTAATAATTAATTATATTTGTGTTTAGTTCCAATTATTCGCACAATACTTTTAATGCATTTAACATTTTAACTATCTAAGATGCTATCCTGTTTTTCTTACTATTCAATGAATAAACACTATGCTGTCTTTTGGAAGCTGAAGAAGCAAACAAATAATGTTTGAAGTGAAACTGTATCGAAAGGACGATTCACTTGCATTAACTTCTTACTTCAAGTATAATCGGAATGAATGATAAGAGTCTCACTAAATTCATTTTTATGGGAAAATCAAAATACATTACAATTTTGTAAAGTAGGCCAGATAGTACTGATAGAGCTCTGTGAAGTTATGTTGCAAGGACCGCCAGCATATTATGTTGTCATTGGTCAAATAGTCAAATATTTCCGTTAATACTAACACTTATCGCTTTATACCTCGAGTGGGCGAGAGATTAATGCGCTGACTTTCCGTGTGCGTGGTCACAGGTTCTATTCCTGTCGGGATCTATTGAACAGAGTGGTTTAGAAACCATTTTACCAAAAGCTGTACGTCGTTAGAAGTCCACCAGCTTGTTAGGACGTTATTAATAATTCACTCACACTTAAATCTATAATCATAGTCACTTTTCTCTCCCCAACAAACTTAATGCTGGTCTCTACAAGTACACACGACGACTTCGATGTGAGTTTTTGTGTCGTCGTCAATCGTTTTCATCCTATCCCCACGTTAAATACACCCAGCAATGTTTTAGGGAAGGAGTCTTGATTCTATGCTCGATACCAACTGCAATAATCCTTTATGATCATACTTCCTCTCCCCCTATATATATATTTTTTTCCTTATAATTTTAGCTACCTATTTCTCTTTTCATAACCTGGTTCTCTTTTCAACACAGAAATATTAAGTTACCTCATTCCTCAATATTTACGTGGAATTCGTTCATTTTATACTTTTTGTTTGTTTATTTCAATCGATATTAACGTCCTAAACAAGATTTTGAGGTTCTAAGGACGGCCTCTACAGTTTTTGGTAAAGTGGCTCCCCAACCACTCCATCCTGATATGACTTAAACTTGTGACCACGCGCATTATACAGTACTGTTTTTCCTCTCTCTTGATCTAAACGTCTTTCGTTGTTCAGTATGTCGGCATGAGGTATTTGTTATTACCTATCCCTTTAAAGCATCTCTTTATTTTGTGCACATACCTCCGAGGCGAAAACTTGCTATTTATTTACACTGTATTTATGTCTGAATTCTGTTTCTAACTCTCTTGTACTAAGCCCATCGTCTCTAAGTTTACTAGTAATTATACCATGAGTTACAAATGATATGTGAATTCTAACTTTGACTGCTGCATTGTTATTTGAAGAACTAAATCCTAACTTCCTACTACGTATCACACACTACAAAAGACGTTCACGTGAATGTTTCCACTATAAATTCGAAGTGAATCTTTCTCCAAATATGCTCTTTTAATTTTTCTTTCTTCTAGAAAACAAAGATAATTTCAATTACAGTAAAATCAACTGAAACAATGTATCAGAAAATGAAAAAATAATGCAAAAATAATTGTCTCCTAGGAAGGAATACGCGATTTCAGTTACAGTAAACGAATGTAAGATAAACAAATAAAAAATGTGACTGGAAGTGCATTTGGAAACCAAACAACACAATTTCAAACAAATTTCAGAACCACCTATTCTCTAAAATCTATTATTCTAAGTGTTTGTTCTCTATATCTCTTCAAAATTCCAGAAAATCAAGAGACTGAATCTTCCGCAAGCGTTCGTTAACCGTTGACAAATAAAGGTCAATGGGTATTGTTCTTTAAAGACTCGTTCTCTTGTGTGCAAGATGGATTCGGAGGAGGAAAAGATGATGATGTAATGTTAGAATAAGCAGAATAATTATACATGGGAACGTAAACATAACAGAATGAAAAGGAAATGAAAAATAATGATGTAAATAGTTCTCATGGTCAGCAAGAAAGAAATTTCTGAAACATGGAATTAGCTGCCTAATACAGAAAATTAGGAAAACGAGATGTTCTAAATTATTCGGTGGTTTATGTATTAACCAATAAATCTTATTATGATTATACGAGGAATGTGAACATGGAGAAATTAAATGATGCATTTGTTTCTTTTCCATGCTTTTCTTCACGACTAATCCAACATGAAGATATTGGATTTGACTCCTTCCCATTTGGATTTGTTGGACCTGAAATTATACTTGTCTAACGTGCAATGCAGTTGATGAAAACGGAATTAATATATACATAATTAATCCTCTTTTTTAAAGTAAAGAGAGTTTTATTTTATATAAAATTCGAAACTGTCACGATGTTGATACACCAGGAAGTTAAATGGAGCTTTTCAATGGGTTTGTACTCTTTTTTTAAATAAAAATTCCACAATTTATGGAAATTGTTGTAAATTAAATAATTAAAAGTTGCGTGAATTGCTGGTCATGGTAAACGCACGCATTCTATGAACTTCTAACTTGCTAAGTCGTCGTGTGATGCAAGGCGCATTTTATCTAGTGAATTATAAAATATTAAAAATAAATAAACTTGAAACAAAACAGAACATTTTTCATTCAACCTTCCAGTAGCTGCTAACAAATGTAGTGTTACGAAACCTCCGCACCGACGCAAAGTCCGTGTGTGATTTTTCATATTTTTAAAGATACTGAACAAATCAAAAGTTTTAATGATACTGAACAAATAACAAGTTTTAATGAAATTTTGGAAAGCGGTCCCAATAATACTTGTGAATATGTATCAAATGAACTACATGACATTTTGAAATCGTTTATTTTAGCTGAGAAATTAGAACTTACGCGTACGCAATTACGGGTATTCTAATTTCTCAGCCCCAGTAAAGAATGTCAAAAGATCAGGAATAGTGTAGTGGGTTAGCGAAAAAAATCGTGACAGACTGGATTAAATCGACGGATTTTGCATAGTTCTTCTATATCTCCAGTACAATCAATTTGTAGGGAGGCCCGATTTTCGGGTCTACCATCTTGAAATACGACGCCATCTTTATTTTCTTCAAGGTTTTTCGACTTTTCTTCAAGAATCGCTGATTATCTGCCCAATCATAGAGTTTATAGCAAAAAGTGTTCAAATATCTTATTTACCATTAAATAGCCTACAATTTGAGTCTAATGTCACTTTTGTACCTTTCATAGTTTTTGAGATACAAGCTTTCAAAATTTGATTAATTTTTTTGGTAAATTTTCGACTTTAAAAATCGCTGATTGTCTCCCCAGTGGTAGAGTTTACACCAAAAAGTGTTCGATTAAGTTTTATTTCAAATGAAATTTCCTACAATTTGAGTACAATACCGCTTTTGTATCTTTAATATTTTACGTGATATAAGATTTTAAAGGTTAGACTTTTTATAGATTATGATATTATCGTTATTTTTTGTCGATGTTTGCTAAATAGCTTCTCAGTGTTTTTGTGTATGGTAGCAACTATTTAGATCAAGAACTATGCAAAATATTCCGCTTGAGTCAATCCGAACCGCACGCGCGCGATGCTTCCGCTCTGATGGGATCAACAGCTCAACTGAGACCCCGTGATCATGAGATATCATACCCTATGCTCCTCCCACCGGAATCCCATTGGCTGTGGGTTCCTTCAGGTTGCGTCCGGAACGGACGACGTGAAGCTCGATCCGCTGTATTATTTTCCGACAATAGGTGACATAGTACAAAATTATTGACACAGGTATACAAATAGTGAGCAGTACGTATCATGTAGTATAATAAGTGGCAAATACGTACATTCATAGAATACACTACAGCAATGTTGTCGGATATAATAAGCACTTGCTTAGGATACATGAGAAGGGCCGCCACAGCTGCGGAAAGAAACTCGGTGACAAAGATAGGATATGCTTGAGATAAAGGAGCCACAAAAAGTTCGGTACCATCTTCCAACACAACTGCGATGGACGTAGGGGTGCCATCCACAAACACAGTAGTACGGACAAAGTCGGGTTGAAACAAATCACAAGACACTGATAAAGTTTTCTTAAGTTAAGAATTGTCCACTGAGGAAAGATATTTTCGGTTAGAGCAGACACTAGCGGAAAGCTCAACGATATAAGCGGATCGGCCCAACTGATGTAACCAGCGATGACTGTTCGAAGACGGGAAGAGGATACCGAGAGAGCGTTGGAGCAAAGCGCAGAATATGAAGATACTTTGCCAAATAGACTTTGACATAGTTATTGTTGACACTTTAACTCCTAGGTAAACAAGTTTCTTGGTAAGCACTACTACACTTTTTTTTTTAATATTAACTGCAAGTGTAGAGTTGTTTTGCATAGTATGGACACTGCGTGATTCACTTGTGACACAACCGTAAAGGAGTATGTCATCATCATACACAAGTTATGTGCACACATCACTGAAGAGGAAGTTTTAATTCTTTGCGCATGGTAGTTTGCATTAATAATGGCGATAATGTCGATCCCACGGCTAATCTCTTAAAACGAAAGTATCTCTTGCCACATTTAATACCGAAGAATTGAGGTGTATAAGCGACCAATGTAATGTGGTAAAAACCGTCTCTGAAGTCAATTTTCGCAAAAATCGTTTCTGTTGACACTTTGTTCACCAAGTCTGTGACGCTTGGTAAGTGAACGGGAGGGGAAGAATAACAGGAGATCCGATCATGGCAGTCGTAAATTACCCTTCCACTTCAGTCTGGTTTCTCGACCACAAAACAGGAAAAGAGTTCACTATTAAGTGAGGAGGAACTTCTAAGATGTCTGCTGACGACATGTCTTGAAGAATTGGTAAGAGCGCACGAGGAGTGCCACGCATGTCAAAGGGGACAGTTATCTATCGGAGTAGAATATAAAGGCAATGCTGTAACCAATTCCCCAGGGGACGAAAATGGCTTCAATATCTCAGGATTGAGAGACTTCAGCGTAGAACCTGGGAAGGGAATCATCCCAATCTTCAAGAAGGTCCCTGTCCGAAGCAGAATCACGGGCGTCCCTGGTTCATCTTCCTCAACGGGAGGGGTGTGTTCTAGATGGTCCACATCAGATGCAGGTTGGATTTCGCTGAGATCTTGAATGAGTTATCTCCAAAATTCTCAATCATCGGGTAATACGTTCCAGGGTTTCTGAATTCGAAGGTCGCAAAGAAAGGCGACGTCGCGATCCTGAGCCAAATACAAGAACATCAAGCGGGGGTCGTCTGGAGGCCACTGTAAATCTTCTTGGTGAAGGTCAAGTTCAAGTAGAAGGTCGACGAGAGTATGTTGGAGTTGCATCGGCGGCTCAGGAACGGGGTCTTCGTACTGAAACGGGTTTCCGAAAGGATCCACACAAAAATCAACTGGATTATGAAGAGGTTGAGGGTCCAGTCTTGCGGAGCTCCTCCTCTTTCGTCTTCTGTGTCGAATTTGTCTCCGTTGACGAGCGAAAAAAGGTAAGTAGAATGGGCCAGAATCACGCAGTGTCCATACTATCCAACTCTACACTTGCAGTTAATATTAAAAAAAAAAGTGTAGTAGTGCTTACCAAGGAACTTGTTAAGCTAGGAGTTAAAGTGTCAACAATAACTATGTCAGAGTCTATTTGGCAAAGTATCTTCATATTTTGCGCTTTGCTCCAACGCTCTCTCGGTATCCTCTTCCCGTCTTCGAACAGTCATCGCTGGCTACATCAGTTGGGCCGATCCGCTTACATCGTTGAGCTCTCCGCTAGTGTCTGCTCTAACCGAAAATATCTTTCCTCAGTGGACAATGCTTCAACTTAAGAAAACTTTATCGGTGCCTCGTAATTTGCTTCAACCCGACTTTGTCCGTACTACTGTGCTTGTGGATGGCACCCCTATGTCCATCGCAGTTGTGTTGGAAGAGGGTACCGAACTTTTTGTGGCTCCCTTATCTCAAGCATATCCTATCTTTGTCACCGAATTTCTTGCCGCAGCTGTGGCGGCCCTTGTTATGTATCCTAAACAAGTGCTTATTATATCCGACAACATTGCTGTAGTGTATTTATTCTATGAATGTACGTATTTGCCATTTATACTACATGATACCTATTGCTCACTATTTGTATACCTGTGTCAGTAATTTTGTACTATGTCATGTATTGTCGGAAAATAATAAAGCGGATCGAACTTCACGCTGTCCATTCCGGACGCTACCTGAAGGAACCCACAGCCACGGTTCGAACCACATTCGCGTTCGGACAAGAACTCCACTGGCTATATTCAACAAAACCCAACAAATTACCAGCAATACAGGTTCATATAGCAACCTATAAAATGTCAAAATTTTGACAGCTTGTACCTTGAAAACAATTAAAACTACAAAAGCAGTATTGCACTCAAATTGTAGGAAATTTCATTTTAAATAAAACGTATTCGAACACTTTTTCCTGTAAACTCTATGATTGGGGAGATAATCAGCGATTTTTGAAGAAAAGTCGAAAAACCTTGATGAAAATAAAGATGGCGTCGTATTTCAAGATGACGGACCCAAAAATCGGGTACCTTCCTACAAATTGATTTTACTGAAGGTATATAAGAACTAAACAAAATCTGTTGCTTTAATCCAACATGTCACGATTCTGGCTAATATTTGCTCTAAGCACCACACTATAATGCCGAGAAGAGTTAGTCTGGTTAGGATACATTTTTTATAACTACTTACAATCATCTATGCAGATACGGATGTCACATTTTACGTATATGTCTCCAAAATAAATGTGGATTTTTACTCTAAACACCTATCTCTCTATCACATCACATACTCCATTTCACATGTAAATTTTTCATTTTTTGCCGACCCCAATTCCAGCTAGCACCGACAGCTGGATATTGCATGAACATTGACGTCTTGTAATCGTCATATAAGGAAGTAGGCCATTGTGTAAAATATTTTGCGAAGGAAAAGCGTCGAATCAAAATAAGGTAAAAGCACCAGTTATGGATAGTGTACCAGTAATGGACACTTGAAGAGAAATTTTGTAAAATAAGATTTTCTTAAGGGCGGGAATCATTTAACCTATGTAGGAAAATTTAATATAGTATTTTCTGATGCCCCTGAATATTATTCGCTCTTCATTGGTTTCATCTGGTATTTCTGACATGATGTTGAAGTTAGTTCAATGGTCGCATCTACTATTCCATAGATTCTGTTAAGCAAGTGATCAAGGTAAGAGCTTTCGTTTATTATTCATGAAATTACAATAACAAATACTTTTGTTGTTCTGCACTATTATCTATTACGGAGTGTCTGTTTCAAGCATATAAATGGTCAAATCTGTTTTGCAAAGCAGGGGGTGTCCATTACCGCTATAGCAAAGTCATTTTTGTCAAGTTTTGGACACTCACTATTCATTCATTACTAGGTTGAAATCAAAATCCTTGATTGATTGAGATATTAACGTCCCAAGCGAGCTTGTGAACTTAAGGATGAGACTTGCAGTTTTTTGTAAAGTGAACTCCGAAGCACTCCGTTCAATAGCCCACAGCGGAAGTTGAACCCATGGCCACACGCGCAGAAAATGAGCGTGCTAAACTCTCGACTACTCCGAGGGCGAAATCGTAATTTCGTTAGTTGTTTTATTTCAACTTGAGAATAATTATTTACTCTTCATGACCATAAGTTTGCCAGAAAATGTTTTGTTCCATTTTTCCAATGATGGACGCTGGGATGACATTACACGCCCATTAATGAAATTATTGTTTTAGTATTAGACACTATTCATTACAACTTTTAATTTGCATTTTTATGGCCACGAGAAATCTATGGCTTAGGCTAGAATAGCGTTAGGGAAAGGAAGCGGAAAGGAGTCGGATAGGTCTAAATTGAAGGTGCCATCAGGGCATTTATTTGGTATGACTGAGGGAAAACCCTGTTAAAACCTCAATGAGGATGGTTGACCGCTAGTTTCGAAACCAGCACCTTCGGAATGATCACTCAATGAAATTCCATGAAACAATCAGTTAACTGAAGAACAGCATTTAACATATAATCTTATTTAGTACTCATACTCGCAATATCAGCAATGATTATTCAAATTATTGTAAGTTAAACGGTATGTCCATTACTGACTGTTCATTACTGGAACATTAAGTTTTTCTGTGTCCATCACTGGTACAAAAGCAGTGTTAGACAAAAAACGTTATTTACTCTCAAATAGTGTATGTTAATGAAAGTAATGGGTAGAATTCACTGCAAGAAAGCATGGAGAACGTGTAATATTCTAATTTGATCAATATATTTGAACTGTATTGGAATGAAAAATTGTAACGGTGAAAAATGTCCTTAAAGTGTCCATTACTAGTGCGTTTACCTTACTGTATTATTTTGTTTCCGTTAAGAGTAATTTAACATTTAAAAACAAAATGCCTTTGCAAGTTTCAATAGATATTTGTTATTTTAGTCATTATCTATTATCTTTGATTTAGTCTTTATGCTATTATTCGAAAGCAGCAGGATCTTGGAAGGCAAATTTTGGCTTTGTCCACCTGCTTAACAACTTGTTAACACTTCCCTGTTAAACCATAGAGCTCCTACAAAATTTACTCACAGAAAAAGTGTGTCCGTCTGCCCGTAATGTAGGGTAGCGCCTAAGTGAAGCAGGTAGAAACTGATTTCAGATTTGTGTTGAGACGTCGTTTTATAAGGTCGTTTAAAATCTGGTGATGCTACTCCTTTCTGCTATGGTAACTTTTCGCTACATATGTAGTCAGTCTTTGACACAGGCGAGCGCTTAAATGGCAGCAGGTAGAGAAACTGTAATAATAATAATAATAATAATAATAATAATAAATTGTTAATAATTTATTACTATTATTACTTAAAATGCTAAGGCACTCAGATTTTGATAAAGAAAATTTCAAAATGCTAAAATTTCTGAACGGATTTTTCGCAAAATAGCGAATATTTGTTTAAATATCAGGTGAATATCAGGAGGTTTGTGCGATTATGCAATGTTAAAGGCCACTGTTTGCTAATTGGCTTTACCTACACAATACTGCCATGTGCTCTTAGACCACTATACAACAACAACAAAGACGACAAATTTTCAATTGCAACCAGTACCACTTCCTCCCCGCTTTGCCAGTGACATGAACATTGGGTTCTGTTGGTTCTAATTCGATCTTCAGTGGTAACTACATTTATATCGCCTGAACGAGGATATCATAGCTATAACTATATGTATCATTGAACATTATGATTTGAAGCTATTAAAATTGTTCCTCTCTATTTAGGCTGGCTGCACTTAGTTCAAATTTCAAATGTATGCAATATTTTGTAGAGTTCTATTTATGGGAAGATTTCTGGGTTGGGTTCCTCTCGTCCATATTTGTTTATATTGAAAACCGAACAGAAATAGAATTGATCACTGCAGTGGTGTGGAATCGAACTCGGCTCTCCCAATTACCGGCGGGTCCTCCAACAATTAAATCATCACCACCACGATCAACCTTAATGCATCTGTCGTACTGCTCCTCAGCTAAATCAGTTAATTTCTGCTAGTATCGAAAGCCAATTGAATTCCCTGTAGTTAGGATAATATCTTGAGTTTAGCCAATATCAATAATTGATTAACTGGTTAGCTGAGAACAAAGAGATTGGACTTCTCCACATGTACAAAAATTGCTGATGGTGGTTGAAGATTAGTTCCTAGTTGACCGACAACTAGCAGATCTGGGATCGATTCTCGTTGAACAGCAAAGAAAATCTTCCGGAAAATTTACATGCGACCTTACAAAAGGCTGTATGTATAAAGGAAATAATTATCTTATATACTTACTACGTTTGGCAAATCAAGCTCGATTTCCCTTATAAGATCGTATTTGAATTGAAATAGAAATGCGTATCTTTCTATATAATTTTCTTCCTATTTCATGACGTATTGCATGTATAATGTTCCTGGTGTGAACCATTAACAATTTTCTGCCAATTGTATAGACTTTGAGTACACATATCGACACTACCTTATCACAATAACATCTTAAGCGATTTAGTAAATATTATAAATTACAAATCGCCCAACAATTGCTCTTTTTTCTTTTAATATTCTGATTGTAATTTACGGCTTTGCCACTCTGTCGTAATCAACAATGTAAAAGTTGTTGCTAAGAAATATTTCTTAATGTCTCATTTTTCGGAACAAATTTTGTTCCGAATAGACGTCTTGACTTGTCAGCGAGATCCTCACTGACCTCCTTGATGTTCTGCTGCTCCTGGGAGAACACCTTGTGACGTCAGGAGGTGCTTGTCCGACAATTCAAGATGTCTTCCCCAATTTGGTGCAGCCGGCTGTACCAAACAGATCGAAGATATTGGATTGGGAGCAACAGCGGGAAGGGGATCACCACCCCAGAAAATAAAACCCGCTGCAAAGATAAATCAAAATGAGATTTCTTCTCCCAATGCAATGTAGACCAGGGCGGTGAGGGCCTACTGAATTACAGTATACTATGACATAGTAAAAGCCATCTATTCGGCCCGGCAAAATCCCAGTAGATGCCATCGAGAATAATTACAGAATAACATTCTCTTTACCCTCTCTTATTCTATCCATCTATCTACTATATAGTCTATCCATCTTTATCACTCATGTTAATTCTTGAAATACAAACTTACATCCGTTTAAACAGTCAGAGGCGAATTTTTGCATCTCCTGCCCAACGTTTTTCTATTATTACCCTACTTACTCTATGGCTTACGGCACTCGCAAGTTTATCGCCTCAGTAACAAATGTTCTCCGTAAGATTCTATCCTGAGCAAGATCAAGCCAGTTTTCATCACAAACACCTACGTCTCGAAGATCCCTTTTAATGTTATCCTCCCAACGTCGTCTCGGTCTTCCCAACCGTCTCTTTCCATCTGGCTTTCTAACCAAGATGAAATATAGTCTTCATTTTTCTCCCATCCGAACTACATGGCCTGTTCATCTTAGTCGTCGCGATTTCATTATTCTTACAACATCGGATGAGTCTTAAAGTCCGTGAAGTTCTTCACTATGCAGCCTCCTCCATTCCCCAGTCATCTCGTCCCGTATATCTTTCTGCTAGCGTCGTACTTCAACTTTCGCAACCGTAAAGTATTACCGGCATAATAACCGGCATTGTATATTTTCAATTTCAACTTTCTTGATATTAATCGCGAGGTTAGTGTTAGCTAAAGTTCTATTATGGTAGCCGAATTCACTAGTGTCACAATATCTGAAACTGGGGGAACATCTAAAGTGCACCAAAAATCAATAACTAAATTGAGCAATGTTATTTTATATGAAATAAAAAAGTTCAAAGCATCAATTAATTTCATTGATAAGATATGATATCATATTCCATTAGGCACAGTAGTGATTAACAATGAATACAACAATGTTGACATTATTGTCCAATTCATATGTTATATACACTGCATTACAGATACATTGAATCATTTCCAAATATCTGAAGGATAGTTACCTGTTCTTGAATGTTTCTTCAATCCGATTTTTTTCATTGTAGACCAAATCACACGCTAAATTATTCTGATTGTACATAGAATCATATGCCCGAAAACTTCACCATTTGTTAAGCAGGATAACTGACAAAACAGACATCTTAAGAAAAACTTAATACCAAATGTTTGCTGTTTCCAACAATATTATGAACCTAGTTTTTGATTATGCTGATTAATTATGACACTGTTCTAGGATCTCACTCACAGTTAGGAGTTTCTGGACTAAGTAGAAACATGCGTTGTCCGATGCCAAGCGACTTCTTATTTCTTCCTTGACCTCTTTTTTGTTTGTTACATATACTCCTAAGTATTTAAACTTGTTTACTTATTCTATGTTCTCATTCTTAAGTATTGTGTATTTATTTCCTTCATTTACAGTGTTTCGACTTATCATGTATTTTGTTTCCTCTATGTTTACCTGTAGACCCATCTGATCACACGCTTGTACTAAGACATCGGTGTTACTTTGTAGTACATCTATATCGTCCCCTATTAAATCTACATCATTCGCGTATACGAACAGTTGATTCAAGCCATTCAGTGTTAGTCTTTTTGTCTTCTTTTATTTTCTGAATCGCATATTCTAACGCAAAGTTATACAGTAGTGATGACAAGGTATCACCTTGCTTCAATCCGTTACGAATCTCGAAACTATGTGACATGGGGTCGCTGAGACACGTCCTTACTAATTGAACAAGTTTTTTCGGAATTCCAAATTGTACCAGAATACTGTATATTTTCCCTTTTTAATAGAGGCATATGCTTTCTTAAAATCAATTATTAACTGGTGAACAGTCCCATTGTATTCCGATTTCTTCTCTAAGATTTGTCTCACGGCAAAAATCTGGTCCAACGTGGATCTATTTCTTCTAAATCCACATTGGTGATCTGTAAATTATTTCATCTACGTATATGCTTAGGCGAGTTAGCAGGATATTCAGGGGTGGATTTCGGGCCTGGCCAGGCTAAATCCTGCTGTAGTCCGTTATACTTTCTGTTTGGGCTCTGTGGATAAACAAAAATTACTTTACAGAATCGGGCAACTAAAATTTAAATACTGTATTAACTGAATGTAAATAACTCTCAGAAGCATTGTCATGTCATCTAGCTTTGTGTTTGCTCAGGGTTTCTTTCAGAAAAACCTCTCCTCTCCGTGAAACGGTTGTTTTGCTCCGAAGGTACTTTTGAAGGCTCCAGAAAATTTGAAACTAGGAGCGGATTGGCCCGGCCGGGAAAACGGAAATTCCCAGGTGTTCCCCCTCCCGCCGACCCTTTTGTCTTGGAAGCGTAATGTTACCCAATACAGATGACCACATTTGCTACTAGTTGTAGCGTGTTAGCCATTTCGACATACAAAACTCATGGCCAAGCTTACATCCCCGTTAAAAAACAAAGAGCCCTCTGTAAAATCTCTTCACTTTCTCCACTTTTATTGTTAATATCATAAACTCACTGAAAGCAAAGAACAATTTGAAGGTTTCGACGTCACTTGGGTTCCTTTGCCCTCCTTCGGCTTCTCCTTGGAAGATAATACAACATTGTCAATCGTGGCTGCTACATCCTGCCGGGAAAAGGAGACTGATTGGTCAGAGAGGGAGAGAGAGAAAGAAGATAAAACGCTGATTGCTCACAACTTCGGTGTACTTTATGATCACGAGGGTTGTGGGTTGTTGATGTTAAAGAACTTGACCTTTCTCTAGATTGGAGTGGAAAGCAACAAAATTGTATGAACAAACGAAACTGTTTTTTAAAAAAAAACACACAACCCAGGTCGGTGTCATAAAACAGTGCTTCACCCATTGCCAAAGGCAGTTTAGGGCAGGATTAGTTGCAAATGGAAAATAAGGCATATCTTCCCAATCCTATTCCTTTCAGATTCCACCATTCATAAGTTCATTCAAAAACATTTATTGGTTTTAAATATTTGTTTACAAGAGCGAAGCGCCAAGGGTGTCGCCAAATACAAGTCTCATAAAACCCTCTTTGTTGCTCGTTTCCGACAATAACTGTGAATATTTTGCGCTATTTCTATTCTCGAGATGCTATAGGCTGAGTGGCGTCAGGGTCGGTGAAACGAATAAACAAACAATAAACATTGTCATTGATTCTATAAATCGGATACTTTAGTAGTATATTAATAATAGAATGAAGAGGAATCGTGATAATGACTAAATTTCAGACACCATAGTGTTAGTTTCGTTCATTACTAGTTGTGAGTGAGAAATCTTGTGTGCAATGCGTATAGTGAAGTTTGTTTTGTTTTGGTGATAGTGCTTTTTAATCTTGTGTTGCATTTTATTTATAATTTCTGGGACATTTCTGCAGCAGCTGTTGATATTAAATAAAAAAGGAAGTTGACACACACTGTAAAAAGTTGCAAAATGGATCTCCAGCAGCCCAAAGTAAGTATATAAGTGGATGTATTTAATTACTTCGATGGAGTCTAAGAAATTTCCAGGTTTAGTTTTAGAATTTAGGATTTTGTTTGCTTCCAACTTCATTTAAGCTCATTATCAAAAGCATTTCTAAAAACAAGTGAGACGCATTCCAGTCGGGGGGCTGTGCATATGAGCTACAGCTTCAGCTGCGAGCATCCTTGGATTATTCATTTTCCATTGGAAAAATTGCTCCGAGAGTTTTGCAACGACACCTCAACTATTTTCCTAGGTCTAACAGTTCCTGAGTTGAATATTTCCCTCTCCCGGTATTTCGAGCCCCGCCCTGTGATCTGCATGAATAAAACGGCTTTGTATTAGTCTTGCCAAGTTCTTTCCATTACACTTGAGAAGAAACCTTCATACTCCTAATTACTGAGTTAAAATATGGGCCCCGGAACTCGAAACCCGCCCCTGCGATTTGGATGAATAATACGGGATTGAATTCGTCTCAAGACCTTTCCAACGATACCTCAACCACCAGGTCTAGTAGTTCCTGAGTCGAAAGTTGTCGACAAACAGACGGTCAAAACGGGACTCCGGGGTGGTCTCCTACTTCCAGTGGCGGTTCTAGAGGAAAAAACTGGGGGGCGGGGCCAGTTCAACGTTGCATTTTTTAAAATTGCACATTAATTCTCCTTAGGTATATCTATGAAGGAAATATGTACGTTTAAAATCTTTTTCAGTGTAAGAAAACAATAATTAGTTGAAGCAAAAAAGTGAACATTTTAATATTTTCCATCAGTGCATGGAATTTATAGAATTTACAGAGGGAAACTTATAGTTAACTGCCAAATTTACACTTAATAAAATTACTTGATTGGATTTTACACTACATAAAACGGCATTAAGAGTCCCTCCCTCTCACACACACTTAAAAATCTATAGATACAAAACTGGATATATTGTATAATTCAACACCAATTTAGACCTAAATAAGCTGATTAAAAAAAAAAAGCAACAAAGATTTCTACTTTTTATTTGTAGGTCGGACTAGAATTTCCTATATTCTTTTTATAGTAAGAAGTAAGTCGGACAACAATTAGCGTTCTTTCGTTTTCGGTATAAGCTACTGGTGGTATAATTTCGAAATAACACCGCATTGCCTATAAGCAATAAATTATTTTTTTAGATGATGTGGTCTTTCCTTTGTTACAACCTTGTTGATAGTGAAGACTTCTAAAAGGTTTTAAAAACAAAAAATACTGTGTTACATAACCAAAGAAACAATAAAATAACTACTTGAAACTTGTTCTAAGAAATTAAAAAAATCGTTTAAAACTCGACAAACTGCAGTTTCTAACATACACTGTGACTCCTTCACCCACCACATGTTTATAGAAGAAGCTTATCATGGTACACTTCATTTCATGTTCAAGAATCTATAACATTAAACTTCTCGCAAAATAAATATTAATTATACTAAATCATTTCAAGACAATTGAGGATATTAGTTAATGTTCACTGCAAAAAACTGGGAGGGCCTAGCCTCCCCTTTGGCCCCGGCCTGTAACCGCCTCTGCCTACTTCCTTAGGAAAATCCCTTGTCCACCCATTGCACAATTTTGAAATACATTTTTTAATAGAAAAGGTTTTATTAGGATTGCTACTCGTCCCGGAAAATCCGGGACCGTACCAGAATCAAGATCTGCTTCCCGGTATCCCGAAAATAATTCTCGGAACGTATAAATGTCCCGGTTTGCATCGAAGAATAGGGGAAGGGGGAAATATTGTTTCCTTTCTTTTTACACGACTATATTCATTTCACTTGAGTATGACATCTCAAAGTTTTTAAAAAGTCTTGATTACATAGAACAATGATTTAATTCAAGTTCACGATTCAATTCACCTTAATATTGAACGAAACGTCTAATTCATTTGGCTGGGGAAAAAGCGTTTTGTTGCTCGATGCGTATTGCGCTATTACCCTTTGTTTTTATCTGCCTCCTGTTTCGGAGATATTTGAACCACTGATTGAATTTCTTGGTAATTTTCCGCTGACCATAACAATGCCAAGAAAAAAGTAAACTTTGTTTAGTAAAATCGGCAATGCAACAATGAGAAATTTTTAAAAATTTAAATAAAATAAAAACGTATGAGGTGGGAAAATGTATTTTTTTTGTTTTATTGATTGTAGATTTTTTAAAAACTTTTTCTTTCTTTTACACAACAATGGGGACGTACATCTACCAGGGAATATTTTAACAATTTTAGAAGTAGTATAATTTTCATTGCGATAAATTAGATGCAGAGTGTTGGATATAAAATTGAAGGTTTTTAACACAAACATATTAAAGAACCCTTTTTTATTTTGCACATTTCAAAGATTTTCGTAAATTGGTAGCGTTCCGTATTTTCTCTCTTGAAATATAGCATCCCTAGGTTTGAAGTATTTGAGGGTACCATGACGCATCAGTTGTTCTATTTTTGGAAATATCAAGCTCTAAAACTCATTTTCACACGCTTTCGGAAGTCTATATGGTTGAAATGAAACATTTATCTTTTTTTGTTTCGATATTAGGAATCCCGTGAAAATGTTTTGTCGGTGTTATTTTGCCTGTATATAACGAAAGGCAAATTTTACACGAGTAGATAAGAAAAGATACTACTGCACAAATTTATTTCCTGCAGAGTGGTCCTCGAAATTAAAATTAAAAATCTTATGGAACAATATGCAATGGAAAAAACTTATCAGTTACAACTAAAAAGAAAACGCGTAACTATAAAAATTACTCGTCTTACGAGAAATTTAGGTTGCTAAAAATCATAATAACCATATTGGAATATTTTTATAGCCTCTTTCTGGATTTCGGTCACATGGCCTCTTGGGGTGATGTCTGTTGCTGAGTGGCGTTCAGATTTAATCCATTCTTGAGCTTATTTCTCAGGAGGAAAGAATGAAATTCTAGTGTCTAGTCCATTGACAGATATGAAAAGCAAGGCACGAAGAGTAAGCTGCTCATATTTGTATGTGAGTTTGAACTATTGCTAGGGTCAGGGCATAGTTTCTGGGGAAGCTAAAGTGCGCAGGTGTGGATTTCGGCTTTGGACTGGCCTCGCAGGGGAGGGGGGGGGGGTAAAAACTCAAAAGTTTCCGAACTCCTAGCCGAACGAAGCAAAATAATAATAATAATAATAATTATTATTATTATTATTAAGTAATGACCCGTTATACTGTTCATAAAATGTACCCCTTCCAAGCAGTGGGCCAGGCCAAAAATGAAACCGAAATCCACCCCTGAGGATATTACTCGAAAAGTGTACCTTGTACACTCTAAAGAGTGGACTTCGGATTACTTCTTTCATTTTTCTACATTTGGGTAGAATATGTCCCGAAAATCTCCACACGCTCATTTTTGGCTCGAACTTCTTCTAATGTTCTTCGTGTTCAGTTGTTTAAGCCAAAAGCCAATCAAGAAAACCTCGGTTCTAATGCTGTTCTCACCATATGTCTTTTTCCTCAACCTGCCAAAACTGCTTATTGAATTGAAGAAACAGAAGAATTTATAATTGTCATATCGTGTTTTTTTCTAAATTTCGTTTTTTTAAAGCAGCAATTTGTAATACTGCTAACGTCTCTTTAAGCAAGAATTACTTTTATATAAATAATTAAGAAATACAATATAAATTAAACCCTAGATATTGTAAGATTACAAATATTTTTGGTACATGTGAGATGTTCCGGGTTGTCCAGTTCTCAGTATTGCCAACTTTTTAAAAAAGTAAATATTTAGAAATTTCTTTCATACCGTTTCTGCCTCTATCTTACCTTAAATATCATTCGACGCAATAGGATAAAAATTATGGTCTTCCCGACCTCAATCACCTCAGTTGCCAGCCTGTTTTAATATTCAACTTATAGAAACGCCTATAATACAAATCTACACCTGTGCATTGATTTACACCAAATTTGACTTGCATGTTCATTAAGTAAAGACAGGTCATACAGGCACTCCAGGCGCTGTAGTTTGTCAGTGTTGCCAAACTATTTTAAAAATTCTAAATGTCATATTTATTATCGTCGTACGTATCAACATTGATTTATATCAAATTTGAAATGTACAGTAGGTACTGGGACAGTTCATGAGAGTACTTCCGGCGCCGCAATTGTCAGTTTTTCCAATCAATTTCATAAAATAAAACTTTTAATTGCTTTAATATCGTTGAAAATATCAGGACCAAACTTTGTATTTAAGTACTGGGACGCGTCGTAGAGATACTTCAGATCCCAAAGTTGACAGTGTTGCCAATGAATTTTAAAAATGAAATATTTAGTAGTTCCATACAGTTCAACGTATCCGCACCAAACTTTGAGCATGCATATTCGACACAATCGAATCATACTATGGTTGTTCCCTGTACCCAAGCATCCAGTTGTCAGCTACCCTATTTTAAAATTCAATTTTTCAAAAGCCCCCGTACTGTTACGTGCCGATAGCTGTTACTATACTTTCAAAAAAGCGTGGGGGGAACCGCGGGACGTGGCTACGTTATGATATACTTTGAAATAATACTTCTCAGAGGCCCATTGCAACAGACATATTCGAAGAAACATATATATAGTTGCTTGTTTACAAGAGTATTCAGTATGCATTTATACAACTCTTTTGAAATATGCATATAGCGTAAAAAAAATTTGTTACATTGTCTCTATCTATTTTCACAGTATGGGACGAGGCCTGGAGCCTGAGGGAGCAATGCCCCCGAGTGTTAATAGTGAAACACAACGTACTAGTAAATGCAATGATATTTCTCTGCCCATGAATAGAAGCAGGTGTTTTCCTTGGATTTTGAGTTACAGAGAATGTACTTTTGTTGATGATAATTATGTTGAAAAATAGATAGCTTCCTTGAATAATACCGTAATAAAAATTAACGTATTGTATACGGGCTGAGAGCATATTTCGGTAAGAATTGATAGCTTTTCAGTTTACAGTAAAGATGTCTTCGAAATTGTATTATCTCTACGAACTTAAATTCTTCCTACAATTCAAAATATTTCTTTAGATTCTTAGAGCTGCATTAGTATTTTATTACAAACTATACCAAGTAACTTCAGTCTATATGTCCTTAGTTAAGTCCTTACGTTTGTCAGGGTGAAGATATAGGAAGCACAGCAATGTGGCAGTGAATGCATTAATAATTCCATCATTTGTCTCGTAAGGCTGCAGGAAAACAAAATATAGTAAATTGGGATATCAATGTGCGAAAGCTTCACTCCAATTCTGCTGATTACATCGATTATCTGCAGCGTAAAGCATTAAATACTTATTGTGTGACAGAAAAAAACATTTTGAAAAAAAAAAAGAACGATTAGATGTTTTTATTTTAAAAATCTTCACAGAGAAAAACTTTTTTTTACAACATTACTTATATAGGATAAAGTAGAAAACTACAATTAATTTAAATGCAATAGACATATGTAGAAAATGCAGTACTTCTGGAGAAACTATAGAATATATATAAATGCCGAGTTTTGACTGATAATGCATATCTTTCCAGACATAATGAAGTAAACATAATCTTTCATATACTATCTATGTAATGGAAACTCATTCAAAATGTTCTACCATAGTATAAGTATACTCCAGAAGCTGTGATCAAGAAGCCATAGCTGAGCTAGTAGAGCGCTGGCTTCGCATTCAGAAGGTTCTCAACGTTCCATAGCAAATACCGACCATCATGAACTGAGGTTTCCCCAGGGTTTCACGTAAGTCACATCAGGTAAATGTTGTGATGGTTCCTTCAATTTAGGCCCTGTCCGACTCCTTGCATTCTTTAGCCTGCTCTATTCCTGCCTGAGCCATAGATCATCCAATTAAATTCAGTTCAATATATCACAGAGGAAATTCTTAAGGTACTATATCAAATGAATTTATTCTCGTTAGTATTTTTGTATCTGTGAATGCTATTTAATAATAATAATAATTGATTTGATTTATTTGGGCATATAAAAATAACAATACAGATGATGAAGGCCAATACATGTCTCCCATTACAATAAAATATACATTAATACATAAAATACATGCAAACAATATAAAAGGAAACAATCACAAGTCATGCAAGAAAATCACCTCAGTTTGTCACCAAAATAAAGGTTCACAGAAACTTGAATTTACAAATCCAATACATATGTCATAATTTTGTTTCTTAAAGTTTTACAATCATCGCTGAATATATCTATTATTTGTGATTATTTACGCTTTTAGCGCATCTTTGTACTGGCGAACTACAATAGTCAACAGGACTAAAGAGTTCAATTTTTCTTGAAAGATACATAGGAACCTTTATATTTATAGTGTTAATAAACCCTTGTTTTCCAGTAAGAGCACCAGAAAAGAAGATTACATCAGATAACAATCTGCGATCTTTCAGATTCAATATTCCCAACATAGTTCTAATTCCCTTACAGAAGTACAGTCGAAAGTAGATTTAAACTTCCATTTAAGCCATGCTAAGAAATTATTCTGAATTGCCTCAATTTTATTAATTAAGTATTTTTGATCAGAGTTCCACACTACACTTGCATATTCCAAATGACTTCTAACCAATGCATAACACAGCAATTTGCATACATTTATATTATTAACAATTTTTGCAACCCACTTAATGAGACACATTCTTTTTGGCTTTGGATGTTACAGTTTCAATATGGTTTGTAAAGTATAACTTGGTATTTATAAGAATACTCAGGTCTTTAACTTTGTCCTTAAATACAATAACTTCCTCAGCAACCTTATATGCATAATAATATGGATTAGTTTTTCTCGTCATAATCATACGCACTGTTTTGTTTATATTTAATGGTAGCTGATTAATAGACCATTTGATAGCTACATTTAAATCATCCTATAGGACATAATGTACATCTAAAAAGTTAATTCGTTTAAATACTTTATCATCAACAGCATACATCAATGCTTCAGAAGTAAACTTCGTCAGAAGATCACTGATATATATGCTAAACAATAAAGGTCCTAAATTTGACCCTTGAGGAACTCCAGATGTTATAGAAAAAATCTATGATATACAGCCTTTATATCTTACTCTAAACTTTCTGTCAGATAGGTAAGAATCAAACCAGGAGATAAATTTAGGTGAAAAAGCAAAAAAAAAAAAAAAAAAAAAAAAAAAAAAAAAAAAAAAAAAAAAAACAACCAAACAAAGCGATAACTTATTGAAAGCCTTTTGAAAATCAAGATAAATAACGTCGACTTGATCAATTATAGGTCCAGTTCTAGACAAAAACTGAGTTAGATTTGTCGTTGTTGACCTCTTGAATAAACCCATGTTGATTATCAGAAAGTTGTTTTGCAATATAACTATATATACGTTTAAATATTATTTTTTCAAAAATTTTAGGTACAATATTCATAATAGTTATAGTTTTGAAGTCCTGAAGTTTCCTCCCACTATCCTTTGGAATAGAAGTAACTAAAGAAGTTTTCCAATAAGCAGGATATTTACCTGTACATAAATTCCAACTGAAAATTGACGTTAATACAGGAGCAATTATTGCAGTAATACATTTAATAACAAAAACAGGGATTTGATCAATGCTTGTGGAGATTTTATTCCGTAATAATTTTGTCGCTAGAAGTACTTCATTCTCTTCAATTAATGGTATTTTAATAACATTATACGTTGAATTTTCAACATTGATTAGTTCATTACTTATGTTCGTATTAGGTTCATATACCGATTGAAAATAACCACCGAATAATTCAGACAGCTCATTTGAATCAATAATATATCCTTTTTCACCTCTATATCAGAAACAGCACTAGGATTTTTGGTGAACTTATTTACATAGTTCCAAAACTTAACAGCGTTAATGCTTAATTTGCCATGTACTGTATATTATCAATGTAACCTTGTTTGTCCCTTTTTATTAACCATTTCGATTTCTTACTAAGTCTAACAAATACCTGATAATCATCAATTTTATTGGTTATTCTATATTTCTTATGTCCTTTTTGTTTCAATTCAATAGTCTTCCTTAACTCTGAGGAAAACACAGAGGAAAATTTTTATTAACAATTTCTTTTTTTGGAATATTATCTGTAATACTTTTTATTATTGAATCCTCAATTTGGATAGCACCATCCTCAATATTCTGAGATAATAAAATATTATTCCAGTCTTGAGAAGCAAGTGGTTTACATAACTGAAGGTAATTAATTACCTTTATGATATTGAACTACATTAAATACTTCTGTATTTTTCAATGTCAATGTATTAAAGTTAGGTATTACAATTTGAACTGGATCGTGATACAGATCATGTTTTACCATTGTTTCTTGTGTTATTTCAATTTGTACCAAACAGTTTTTTAATATCACATCTCTTTCTGTACATTTTAAGTCCACCTCTAAACACATAATATCAAGAAACTCAAACAAATTTTTGACTTTACTCTTAGAATAATGATAAATATCAGGTTTGAGTTCACGAATTATAAAAAAAGTCTCCAACTTTTAATAATTCATAATTAACAGGATTATTATTATTATTTAGAAATAAGTGTATACAATTTTTCAATTATTTCCTGAGAAAGGCTGGGTGTAAAATACAAACACCATATTAATATATTTTTCTTCCTTGAACATTGAATTTCAACTCAAAAACACATTCATCAAAAACTTCTAAATCGTTTCTTCTATTTATCTTTATTTCGTTTTATTATTATTATTGATGCAATCAGAACTCCACCACCACGTACATGAAAGTCATTATGCGTATCAGCTCTAAATATATGTTTCTGGGAAATAATCAATGTCTTTTTATTCATTTGTGAACCAAGTTTCAGTCACTAAAATAATATCATAGTTATAATCTGCTAATGATAAAAAAGTTATTCACTTTTAGTTCGTAATCCACGCACATTTTGGTACCAAATGCTAAGGCTGTTCATTCTCTTCCACACTTGCTGATTCAAGGTTTCAATAGCCGACAGTTTTTTTCAATTTATCACAAAAAGGTCCAATCAGAATACCTTTAGGCCAAATATCTGGATTGATTTTATTTGGAAACTCATCTTCATGTACCTCCGCATGAAAAGATGAGTATATATTATATTTAGTTTTCAACTTAGTATACTTGAAACTTTTAATATTTTGCTTCTTGACTAAATCATTCATCTTTTCTTCTGAAGCTGTTGGAATAAAACGTGTAACAAATAGGTCTTTTTTTATTAGTTACTAGATCTGCCTTTATTTGATTACGACCACAAGTTAAATTGCGTTGAGTTTTAGGTGCTTTGTTAGAAGCACTAGGTACACTTGATACACTATTGTTCGTTTTAACACACTTCACTTTATTATCAAGTTTTCCCCATATTTTTCGCTACCACTGTTGACCAGTCTTGAGATATTCCCTGATTAAAAACTTCACTATCTTTTATACTTTCAGACGACAAAGCTCTGTCTTTAACTAAAGGTTGATTTCCAGAACAGCCATGAATTTGAGTCACTTCATTCGTTTTACTTTGATTTTCAGTCTGTTTCGCCACACATATACATATATTGGATTATAATAAGTCCTTAAGCTTACCATTTTCTTCCTTCAAGTTGTGCAGTTCTTGTCTCATTAAACGACATTCTTGCAATATTATGTCCAACTTATCAAAACCTTCTAAAACTGATTTCAAAGTTTTTCCATCCATTAAATCCACATTTTTGCATAGCTCTAACGTTTTTATTTCTCATGAATGATTCAGAGGTTACATTACTAGTATTAGGCAAGTTTTTTCGCCTGCAGGAGCCATATTTAAAAACAGATTTTTGTACCGCAGCATCATCATCATTTAAATAACCCAAACATGATACATTAAATTTATAATTACAATTTATACACTTCAGTGAGTTTTGTCTACCATATACAGGTTGGTTACACTGAGGACAATTATCCGCACTAGGGGCCATTTTTAGTTAGATAATTAACCCAAACAATATCAATCAAATTTAATCCTTGATTAAAACTAAAATAGTTACCCAGCAAATGATAATAATCATACACTTAAAAATTAGAAGAAGTACGTTCCTTCAACAACGAAAATTCACTTTCTTTCCATTCTTATAATAGTCTGTGTGTATGGTAGGAGATAGGGCCCCCGTATGCAGTTTGATGAAACATTATTGCGGATGTCTTATTATGTAGGTTGGGGATCAAGTGTTAGGAAAAGTGGGCCATCTGGATAGTCTTCCAGGGGAAGGGGGAATACAATATGGCCATGGAACATACGTGATATCTACACGAAGTAGTGTTGCCCGCGATAGTCGAGACGAAGAAATATCTATGGAAAACGAGACGAGACAGAACTCCAATAGTATAGTATATACATATTGTTTACCAATCCAAAGAAGATAACTTGTATCTAAGAAAATAGCTTACATGCATTATCTGTCTCCTTCAATTTCTTTGTCATTTTTTAATATTATGATTTTCAATTATTATCTCCTGTCTCCACCTCCAGTTCTTCTTTAGGAACTTAAATACCACCTTGTCTGCTACTTCTTCCGTCAACAAACCGTCAGTGCAGGTTTTTTCTATTATTATTAAGTGTTTTTACTCTCGTTTGATCTGGTTACGATGTTACTGATCTTTCACCGTTCAATATGCGGCGCGAGCCGATTATTATTACCTTTCCCTTTAATGCATCTCTTATTTTGTGAACATACTTCCGAGGCGAGAACTTGTGTTTATTTGCACTGCATTTATGTGTGAATTTCGTTTCTGTCTACCTCTCCTATACTAGCCCCACTTCTCCAAGTTAACTAATAATTATGTCATGAGCAGGGTTAGGATTTTTAGGTGCACACCTTTTTATTGTAGGGCAAATTAGGAGTATCTGAAACAAATCAGTCTGTGAAATATTGCCTCCAGTTGAAAACTGAGTCAATTTTCCAGCACCTTTTCTCCCTTTTTGGGTCCTTTATCTCCTTTTCGCACCACTCTGCCTATAATCCCATTTTACTGCTACTTTTTTATATTTTCCACAGTACATTTGATCAATTTGGAATTGCAATTTGTATTACGTATCATGATATTGAACACGGGAATGAAGGCAAAGTACACCTGTAGTAACAATGAAGAAATGCACTCGCTGTCACTTGATAAAGTTGGCTTTACTTGAACTATCTGTAAAACAATAATTGGCTGTAATGAATTTTACGTCAGCTGTGAGCCGAGTTCACAGATATAGTGTGGGAGTCTACTACTGTATGTTCATTGCATTCTCTCCTTTTACAAGTAATTTCACTGGAATCAGTTGTCTCCTGTTAGTGAACGTAAATTTGTTGCTTAACAAGTTTAATGCAAGATTTTGTTCTGCCGAACGTGTCCAAATCCCGATTTGTCGTTCTGACTCAGGAATTCAAACAGGATTTCTTCGAAACTGGTGGAACTGTTTGTTATACGATGCACTGTTTGCGATTCAGGTAATAACGTTCAATGATAAACACCAGCGAGACCGCATACAACAACATATTAAGGATAAAAGAGACTCTTCAAACGATCCCTACATCCTCTATTACGAAATGCCTTTGAGCAGTGTTCTTCGAAGATGTAAAATTCAAAGGAATTTAAGATTGATGTGTATGCAGCCTTTACTCAGGCGGCAATCCTACTCTATAAGGTGGCTTAGCTATCTGAAAGACCTGGGAACAATCCCAGAAGGCTCCTATCCTGACTGAAGTTTCTTCCAGGGTTTTTCTTCAGTCATATCAGCCAAATACTGGAATTGTACCTGGTCGACCACCTTCCACCATTTTTACCACCACATTAAATCGGCCAAAGACTGAAATGGCGAAAGTACATAAATAAATTCAACGTCTTATCTTCAGATAGAAGAAACAAACTTACTTTTAAAAACTAAGAGATGAGTAATATTGTGAGGTACAGCAGCTTACTTTTTCCCTCTTCAGGCGAATGATACTGGTAAGTAACCTAATGAATACAATTATCTCTGTACCTATAATTTGTACTAGTAGCTTCTGTAATTTTCAATAAATATACCAGACCAAACATTTTTGTCCCTTTTTGCTGTATTCTTTGGTATTATTTAACACCTTTTTCCTCTCCTTTTCCCTATGAAAACTGCCCTTAAAAATCCTAACCCTAGTCAGGAGTTACAAATAATACATGAGAACTATTATTGCTATACTGTTACTTGGACTAACACCTAACTTCATGCTCTGTAACACACACTGTAAAATACATTCAAGTCTATGTTCCTCTTACTTGCGCAAAATCCAAAGTGAATCCTACTCAATATATCATTCGTTATTTCTTCTGGAAAATAATATAATTTTAATTTTCAATTACAATTACAGTAAAATAAACTGAAACAATGTTTCAGAAAATGAAAACAATACAATAATTCTGTCGCCTCCTAGGAACAAACATGCGATTTAACTTACAGGAAATGATAGTAAGAAAAAAAGAATAGAGAAAAATGTGACTGCAAGTGAATCTTGAAAATGAACACCCCAATTTCAAACAAGTGCCACAAGCACTTATTTTCTACAATATACTAGTCTACTTGTTTGTAATCTACACCTCTTCAAACGGCAGAAAATAAAGAGGCACAATCTTCTGGAAGCTTGTATTACTTGATGGCAATAAAGGTCAACTGATCCCCTTGATGCGCAAAGTGGATTCGGAAAAGGCAAAGAAAATTTTGTAATGTTAGGAGAAACACTGCCCCATTATACATAATAAACAATTATACACTACAATTATACATAAATATAATAGAATAACAATAAACAAACCCGAAAAATTATATTTTAAACAGTTTCCAGGATCAAGGAATTTGCTGTCTAATAGAAATAAGGAAAATTATGAATTTTTGATGTTTTAAATTATTCAGTGGTTCACGAATTAATCAATAAATGTTGTTTTAACAAGAAATTTGAATGTTGGTAAATTTGGTAATTTATTTGTTTCTTGTACCTATATTTTCTTACGAACAATTCCAACATCAAGATATTCCATTTGGATTTGCTGAGGACCTTTCACTATGCTTCAGTATAAGTTTGTCAGAAACGAATTAATACATACAGAAGAATAACATTCGTCCCTCTTTAAACTAAAAATATATAAAATTCTTAACTTGGATAATATCACGTTGTTGAAACTTGTTAAGCAGACTATACAAGGAAGTTAAATGGAGATTTTCAGTGTCTTTGTGCTTTTCTATTAACAATTCTTCAATTTATGGAAATGGTTCTAAATTTAAGAAATAAAAATTACGTGAATGACAGCGCATGCCAAATGGATACATTCCACAAACTTCTAACTTGTTATGTCATCGTCGTGTGATGCTAGATGCATTTTGCTTATCCCTTCTGAATGTTAAAATACATAAACATAAACGAACTTTAAAAAAGGAGCAATAAATGTTCTTGTAACTGCTACCAAAGGTACTTTTAATCAGACTTCCTAATCTTAGTATTTGAGCACCAAATGAGATGAAACGATTTATTGTGAGCCACGTACTTTATTTAATTAGAAAATTATAGATGGTGGCTTGTGGTGTTTCCATAATGGATGAACAAGAAATTTGCTTCAAAAAAATGTTACAACATAAAGTACTTATAATTATGAAATTCGTATTGACGGAAAATGAAGATTTGCATTACAGTTGACAATCTTACTTAATCTTAACAGGACAAAGAACAGACCAGGTTAAGCGTACAGATAACCATTGTCATCTTGAAATTTTAATATTTATGCGGATCTATTTTACAAATAAGATGGTTCTCACCAGTGGCGTATTCTGGATTCATAGCTTGGACTACCACTACCCAAAGTAATAAGATTTATATGAAGTGTACGGAGGTCATACATAGTATTTATGAAGATGACAGGTGTTCTCTCCGAAGGCAAGTCCTGAACGTCTCTGTGCAAGGTGAACCGATGGTAGTTTGCCATTGCATTCCATCGGATGAAGGTGTCGTTCTAAGGGCGGAACCTACAGTTTATCGTGTGCTTCGAACCACTTTTGTCCTCATCGGGTATCGAATCCGGGACCCCTTGATTACAAGGCATCGAGCGTTACCACTCTCACAGGGAAGCACCACATAGTATTAGCTAATTCTTTTAAAGCAACTTAATTCATTCTTGGCACAGTTTCGTTTAAGGAAAAAGAATTGAAAACCGGTTACACTGTGACATCAATAGCAGGTCTGATATTAATCATAAATACGTACTTTATGTAAGGTGAAGTTGAAAATTTCGAACAGAAAAATTCACACTGCCTTGGCCAGGAGTCGAACCTGAACCACCTAGTTTCCAGTTAGGTGTGCTATCCATTACACCACCACAGCACACCCAACACAAGATATTTGTGATTGTGTACTTTTCAACTTCACCTCACAAAAGGAATAATATCGTTCTTTAGTAATGCACGAAATAGTATAAGCCCTCATTACAGTAAAATGCCTGCCTGTAGCGATGCCTTGCTTCGACTCCCGAAAGAATAGTGGAAGGCGGAAGGATATATAAACAGAATAGGCCCTATACACACCGAATATTCACAGGTCTATTTGTCACGTGAGAACGCTGAACGATTGCAAGAATCGATAAAAACACTCATTCTATAAATGTATGAAGTATGAAGGTAAAAGAAATTTGCATTTGCCTTTGAAAACGGGATAATTACACTAGTCAACAAATTTAAACTTTTTTTTTGTAACATGAGAAAACATCTGATCTTAAAGGAACTTTTTGCGCTGAATTCGAATATGCATTCAGTTTTTCTCCATCACGTACAGTTTTCCCGCGACAGAGGGATTTTGGCGAAATTCCCTTTAAAAAATCCCTTTTCCACATATTTTATACCCCTTACGTAGCTCTTGTCCCCTTACGTATAATAACACAGAAATTATACCAAAGTAAATCTTGATTGATACATAATAAACCCTCCAAGTTTCATAACAATCGCATTATTCTTTCTAGAGAAATAAATATATTTGTATGTATACTGTGTGTACTGTTTATTGCACCACATAACATTGCTTTAAGATCTCTTGAATTTGAAAAACAAACTATTTGCTGTATTACCACAAACAAAGACATAAAATAGAATACAATACAATTTACATGTATGACAATTTACAATAAACAATAATACAAATATACAAAATGTCATGAATAAGCCATTGAAACTACCAGAATGTATGAAACTTCCATTGAGTTACAAAAATATACACTACTTCCTTCTTTTGTAAGAAGTGTTGCATTCTCTAAAAAGACCCCAACAATAATCCTCCATCATTGAAAGATCCCATCGTCCCTGGTACCTTTTCTCCATTGCCATTATGTCTTGGTGGAATCATTCCCCCTGTTCGTCGCTGACAACACCTAGGTTAGCAGGAAAAAGCTAAGGTGGGAGTGTAAAAACTGGATTTTTAAAGACATCCTACAACCCAACTCTTTGTATTTCTGTAGCATGTACTGTACGATTTACTGTAATTCTCCGCTTTGTTATTGCCCAAAACGTTGCGCACAACACACCTAAATGCTGTCCAGGCAGCTAGCTCGGCACTGTTTACCTTGCTGTCAAAGTGAACGTTGGATCCGTGGATCTCGATGGTTCATCATCAGACTCTTCTGGGCATATCTCTTCCCAGTTGGTAGGTGGCTCGGGTAATGAAAGCTCATCCCAGTGCGGAACAGATCTAATTGCGGATTTAACGCTGGGGTAACTTATTCTGCATTTGCTTCTTTTAGAATGTCCCTTAACTACCGTGAGACAAAAATAACATCAAGCACATGGTTGGTGGGTTCTCTCCACACCATTGGTACAGCAATTTTCATGAATCTCCGTTTTCCTTTGGCCCACTCAAGTAAAGTGACGTAGCACGACACACAAATGATGTGGGGTGCCCAAGTTTTGTTTTGATTTCCCACACGACATCCGAAATGTTTATTATATGCTAGTTTCACCGATGGCGTAATGGATCTACACTTATGTTATGAAACTTGAAGGGTTTATTAAGTATCAATCAAGGTTTACTTTGGTATAATTTCTGTATTACTATACGTAAGGGGACAAGAGCTAGGGGTATAAAATATGTGAAAAAGGGAAATTTTTTAGGGGATTTCCCCAAAATCCCTCAGTCACGTGAAAACTGTACGTGGTGGAGAAAAACTGAATGCATATTCGAATTCAGCGCAAAAAGTTCTTTTAGGATCAGGTGTTTTCTCTCATGTTACAAAAACCTGGTTAACTAGTGTTATCTGTACATGAAATCCATTCGTATTTCCTTGTTTGTGAACTTCTTAACTAGCTGGTAAACTGAATTTAACTATAAGAATTGGAGCTTTCCTGGCGGCGAATATTATACAGATGTTCTCGGGATATCAGCCAGGTGAAGTCCGACGATAGAG
>JAGDQP010000490.1:0-43106 GCA_022664845.1 Lepisma saccharinum | reverse complement strand
CTCTATCGTCGGACTTCACCTGGCTGATATCCCGAGAACATCTGTATGAATTTAACTACGTTGAATTTAGTCAACTTTTGGCAACTAGAGCTCAGGCCACCAAGTTGGAAAGAAAAGCCTCTTACATTTATTCCTCATCGAAATAGGCATCTCCTTCTCTATCAACAAAACGGACAAATTACTAAGGCAAATTTAATAATAACTATTTTCGTATTGCACCGTACAGGTGATAAAATTACCGTACCAATACAGTAATCACAGTACAATTTCCATTCCTGTATCTTTCATTTCTTTTCATGACCAACCTTTAATTGTTGCTACGTACTAGCATGGAGCAGAGGACAAAATTTAAATGCCCTGTATTTGGTTCGCTTGTCAGTTACACTTGTGACTACTCCATACACAAGCAGGCCACGATTTCAAGAAACGAAGCCCTGGTGGTATTTTATCCGAAAGCCTCCTCCCATCCCACGCGCAACGGTGCATGTGTTATAACATGTAACTTTCTGTCCCAGACTGCGCTAAAAAGAATCGAAGATTTGACGGGGTTGGAAAATACATCCAAAAAATCATTGTGCAAATATTTTCTGTACGGACTGCCTCACTTTCATGTAAATTAATAATACTCGTGTAGCTTACAATTTGTTCACAAGCTGAGGCTTCGGAGGTAAGTTCGATTACCCACAGCATAACCTCCTGGTTCTCACCAATAGATACTAACTAGTTCACCTTTTGTAAATTTATCGTTAATAATAATGATGGGCTTTATAAATAAGTAGTATAATATATAGAAACGTAATACACTCTTATACAGTAAATCACATTAAATAAAAAAATACAGCCTTATAAAACAACCGTCAAAATAAACATGAAGTTTTTCAAGTAAAGATATTTTACGTAGACTGGTTGTGACGGAGTCATCAAACTCATCTTGAAACCTTGAATGATCTCTATTTTACCATAATGGAAAGAGCCTAGATTTTGGATTCTCTTTAAATCCGTTTTCAAAAAAGATAAAGTTATTTACCCATTACCGAGCATTATCGATATTGTATTTCCTGTCGGGAAGCGAAACATCTCGTTGAACCAGTGTTGCCAGTCTGGGAAGAGATAAGACGGCATTGTTGTGGTTCTACCTTCTCAAATTAAAGTCTTGGAATAATGAACCCATTCTTTATTGAGAAACATTGAGGGTCACTGTGCTAGTAATAACGATGTTGTGTGAGTGAATTGACAGTGATGACGAGTTACGTGAGGTTATGGGGTCTTATGTAGGTGTGAGTGTTTTAGCGAAAAAGTAGACAGACATAGGTAAGGGTCCGGAATATGTTGGTTGAAACGTGACTTTGAAAAATTCATTAGCTGCATGAGTGATTTCTCTGAGAATATTGACCCGGTCAAATGGAAATATGTTTTGAAATATCAGGAAGAGAAAGGAGAGGACTTGTTCGATAGTGATTGGTTTTTGAACTGAGGAAATGGGTGTTCGCTGTATGGTTTGCTCAGGAGCACGGAGAGGTACGATGTAGGCGGGTGTATCACGACTGAGGGTAGGGAGTTTTGCATTTGTAACTGAATGTGGGATGGGGTTCTCTACAAATATTGCATTTAGGTGGACTTGGGAGATTTGAGCAGCCTTTGGTGTTGTGTTCTGTGCAGAATCCACATGTTGGTTCATTCGGGCACTCTTTGGTGTAGTTTGAGTTGTAGGCGTGACAGAGTTCATTTCTTACTGGTAGTGGATGGTGAAGTGCGAGATGATTCGATCCTGCATCTTTCTTGTACACGTTAGCTCTGCTTTGTAGTATATCATCTATATTTTGCTGGTGTTGGTGAGTACTCTGACCATGTAGCTTGGTGTACCTTGCTGTGTTTTTATGCAAATCCATTTGGTTATTAGGTGCCCTTCCAGTTTTAGTTCCTCCTTGGCTTATGTCTCAATGATGTCCGGTTCTACTCCTCTGATAACGACAGATATTTGATGTTCGACGAGGCGGTGGTGGTTGGCGAAGTGTTTTGTTGTTATCTAGGTGCGTAAGTTTAGCATTAGATCTTAATATCTCGAAGCTGCATTTGTTTCTAATCGTCTTGACTAGGTTGATGTCAGGTGACTGAATGATAATTCTATTTCTAATTGGGATGATTCGATTGATACTATCTCGAGGAACGTATTTGAGGAGCTGGTAGAAGAGTTGATTTGGTGCTTGAAATCTGCTTTAGAAATTAGTTTCTTTATTTAAAGTACATATCCTAGATATAGCATGTGGCAACCATTTTACACTAGAAAGTAACGTAGAAAAATAGTAAAAACAACAAAAATAATAATAACAAAAGCAGAAACTGTAATTGAACAGAGACAAATACAATAGATACAAGAAAATACCATAGATATGATATTAAGATAACATCCTTTCACGAAGTTTCATAAAGGTAAATTTGGGAAGGTAAAAGTCAGGAGGGTTGGTCAGTGAGTGATAAAGTGCGGAAAGTCTGTTTAGGAATTATTTCTTTTCTAAAGGTAACCTTGGAGTTCTGATGTAAAAGTATTCATTGCACGTGCTATTAGTTCTCGAAACACGTAATTGAAACAATGGGAGAAAATAATTTGTGCGGACATTACCGTTCATTATGTTATAAAGAAATCTAAGATAGGAAAGCTTACGGCGAATAGGGAGGTAATTTAGTTGAAGGTTAGAAAGAATATCAGTTTTGGATAGGCGAGATAAAGAATGGCATCTATTATTGACTATACGTATGAAGAAATTCATGATTTTATCTAACCTTAAGAGATTACTGTCACTTGCCGTGGACCAGTTAGGAAAGGCATAATCAATAATCGGCAAAACACAGCTTAGGAAATACATTCTACGTGCAAACATGTTAGTGATATCAGTGAAGCTATGTATCAGACCTAGGGTTTACATTGCTTTAGAAATGATGTTGCAAATGTGATTAAGAAAGGTTAATTCCAACACAACGCCAAGATCTTAATAATGTTGAACCCACGGTATGATCAGTTGAATACTTGATAGGATGACGTGATTGTATTTATTTTTAAAGTAAATCTAATAGCTACAGATTTTGAGGGGTTGGGTTAAGTTTCCAATCAGTACACCAATTTTCTAGGCGTGTTGAGTAATTTTGCAGAGTAGTTACGTCTGTGGGAGATACGGTATGAAAATTTTTAAAGTCATCGATATAAAGAAGAATGTTGCATTTATCGATGAAGCAGCCACAAATGTCATCCGTATACAGAATAAAGCATAGAGGATCTAAGGAGCTGCCCTGAGGAACACAAGCAATACAGATTTTGTGGATTTATTTGAAATCTGATGGTCGATATGGTCAGGATCAGAGGCGATCATTTCTTGGTCAAAGTCGGTATCAGAATTGTTACCAATGTGAGACTTCTTGTTCGGTGGACAGTCTGAGCGGCCTGAATGACGCTGATCTGGAGCTGAAAGACGATCGGTGTTGTGTTTGTGTTTTGGTGTAGCTCCCAATGAATGAAATGAATGAATTTTGATGTAGAATTTGATGATGATACGTGGTAAGTTATGTTTTTCTGAAGACATGATGGATATTGCTGCTATGTGAAAGTTGGATGATGATGTTCAGTCACTGTGCAATGACTGTTGTTGTTGATGTCTCATGCTAACTCGCACCTTCCGGCACTGAGGAACGCCACCAACCCTTTCGTGGTCGTATACGTACAGTTCTCACTTGTGCGTCTGCTACACGACATTCTTGGAAGCACATTAACAAGCCATAGCTAGGCTAGGTTGGGCTATCCTAAGTTGGCTTGTCAGAGACGCTATCAAAAAGATCGATACATAACATTACAAAAATCAATTCATGTTTTCAATTTACTATGTTATTAAAAGCTTAAATATTTTAGTAACAATGAATAAACATCTAGTATAAACATACTCGATTTGAAAAGAATAAAATAATTTTCATTCATAATAAAGAAATTAATCCAGTTTGAATTTCCCGCTCTTCTGTGCTACCATCAGTTGTTCTTCAATTCAGTTCACTAGTTATACAATTTTCTATCACTTTTGATTTCCGTGCATTAACTCATTTGACAATACTTTTTCTTCTGCACTTTACACAATATAAACAAAGCATGTAATATATATATGGGCAACGCCCTAGCCGAGCTGGTCTACCGGTTCCCGTAAGATCAGTGTTTGGATGGGTGACCGTTTCAGCACTCCAGATGGTGTTGCCTGTGCGGCATCCATCCGGCGTCGTGAGGCCAATTGGGGAGCTACCTGAATAAAGAGGTAGCGAACACAGTTGAGGGCTTCGGCTCTCCTCTCCCAACACGTATGGTCAGTGTGGGAGCAGTAGACCACCTCCTTCCTCCGGGAGAAGCCTCATCCAGTAGTGGATTGAATATGGCTGTGTATTATATATATATATATATATATATATATATATATATATAAGGTAAATTTAAGACAAATGAAGGAAAAAAGGATAATACTTACAGCTTATAGTTTGGTATTAGATCACACACATATTCACATATAAAAAAAAACTATATTTCGTGCCTATACACGTTTCCAAGTATAGAGGAAGAGAGCGAAGTTCACGTGTTCACAAAGTACAAGTTTGAAGAGAGAGTGGGGACACGTAGCAGACAAGGCATCAAAACTGGAGAAAAACTGACTGCCTTAGCGCGTAGATTTCCGGAACTTCAAATAATAATAACTGTATAGCGTGTAAGTACAGGGTGGGATCGTGGATGGAAATGTGTTGAAAATGCAGAGGAAAAGGAAACCTGAGGGCATATCTGAAATGTCCATAAAGTACCTAATTCTGGACGGTCCACGTACCCCAACCTTTTATCTATTACCGAAGATAACCAGGTAACCCAGGCAGATCCATTGTAGCCAGCCATAATTCCCCTACTGAACGCATTTTCGCTCTCGTTGACTCCTTCTTTCAACCACATGTTCAAGCGCTGCCTGCCTACATACGCGACACCTACCACTTCTTAGAAATTATCCGTAAATTACCGCCTCTTCCTTCTGACATACTGCTTTGCACCATAGATGCTACTTCCTTATATACCAACATTCCTCATGCCCATGGCCTAGCAGCTATGAAATTCTTCCTTAACCAGAGACCCAAACCTCATAGCCCAACCACAGCTTTCCTTCTTAACCTGGCCAACCTAGTTCTCACATGTAACAACTTCACCTTCGACGATAAACACTACCTTCAGATCCGAGGCACAGCCATGGGTACGAGAATGGCACCTTCTTATTCTAATCTGTTTATGGAAGAGCTCGAACATGATTTCCTGCAAACTCAACCTTTGACCCCTCTACTCTGGGTAAGATTCTTGGATGATATAATGATACTATGGTGAAACCAGTCTCAAGACATTCCTAGGACAACTTAACCAATTCCGTGTTGACCAGTTCACTTGCTCCATTTCTGACAAAAGAATCACATTTCTTGACCTAGACATCACTTTAGAAAACAACACCCTGACCACTTCCGTTCACATAAAACCCACCAACCATATGCAGTATTTACACTACTCAAGTTCCCATCCTTACCACATCAAGAAAGTGATTCCTTTCTCTCTTGCTCTCAGAGGACAACACCTGAATTCCACCACCTCTGCTGCTGAAACTTACAACCACCGCCTCCAGAAGGCTCTAGTCAACTGAGGCTACCCTTCTAACCTTGTAACCAAACTTATCCGCCGTGCATCCTCACACCTTGAACCCACTCAAAAATCCAACCCACCGGCTCTAATCACCCAGTTCCATCCTAAACTAACCAAGGTCAAACAAATCCTACACTCTAATTTCCACATTCTCCAATCTGACCTAGACACAAGATCAATATTCCCCACCAAACCTAGATTAGTTTTTCAACATCCAACTAATCTTAGAAACATCTTGGTCCGTACCAATCCCTCCTTGCCACCACCCCAAACCGGCGCCCAGGCATGCCAGAGACCCAGATGTAAGGTCTGCTTTATTTTCATCACTTCTCCCATAATCACTATCAATACTGCTAATGGTCGGTACACCCTCAATCCCAAAGGTACATGCCACATCCCTAATGTTATATACATCCTAACATGCAAGTTCTGTGATGCCTTTTATGTGGGGGAAACAAGTTGTGCTCTTAACATTCGAATTAAAAACCATCGTCACTTCAATAACTCAAGCTCCCCTTTGCCTCTGCGTTTTCAACACATTTCCATCCCCGATCTCACCCTGTACTTACACGCTATACAGTTATTATTTCAAATTCCGGAAATCTACGCCCTACGGCAGTCAGTTGTTCTCCAGTTTTGATGCTTTGTCCGCTACGTGTCGCCACTGTCTCTTCAAACTTGTACTTTGTGAACACGTGAACTTCGCTCTCTTCCTCTATACTTGAAAATGTGTAATACACGAAATATAGTGACTTTTTATATGTGAATGTGTGATCTAATACGAAACTATAAGCTGTAATACACTTTTTTCCTTCATTTGTTTTAAATTTACCACACACACACACACACACACACACACACACACACACACACACACATATATATATATATATATATATATATATATATGTGTGTGTGTGTGTATATCACTAACACAAAGGAAAACCGGAAGGGCAAATTAAGGTAAAATTATGATAAGAAGAAAGGGATTACTTACAGTTTGTAATTCTATAGGTGAACTCACACACTAACACTTATAAGTACAGAAATCTTGAATATTTATGTGAATTCACCCTATTCTTGCTCGGAGAGTAACGGACTAACACTTGAGGATAGAATAAAGACTAAGACGACAGTGGTGCCACGTAGCGGACGACGCATGAAGCTTGGAGAACAATTGACTGTTATATAGCGCATGGATTTGCGGATAAGTTCGGGAAGGAAAAGTGTTGAAAATGAAGAGCAAACGGGTGTTTTAGAGTTATTGAAGGATATATGAAGGCCCAGGATACATTTTCGCGTTTAAACCATGAATAAAGGCGCCCTCCCACAGACGGCGTGTTGAGGTGCTGGTCGTAGGGAATAAAATGTGTATCATGGCAACCAGGAAAGGTGGATCAAAATTGGTGTTGTGAGACTCGGTGTGTAAGGAGACTGGGACACTTGGTTTGTTGATAGTGCAAGTGACGATGGTTGTTAATACGAAAATTCAGAGCACCACCTGTTTCTCTCACATAAAATGCATCACAGAACTTGCAGATTAGGATGTATATAACATTAGAGGTGTGGCATGTACCCTTGGGATCTAGGGTGTACCAACCATTAACAGTATTGATAGTGACAGTGGTAGAAGTTATGAAAATGGAGCAGCTCTTACATCTGGGTCACTTTGCTTAGCAGATACACCCCTGTTAATCTGCTGATGCTTAAAGTCTTTTGCTCAACCAGAGACAAAAAACCTTTCCAAATTTTCTCTACTTCGTCTTTCTGTCTTGTCTCAAGGTTCCTCGCTTCCTCTGCCTCTTCAATCATCCTCCACTCGGACTGACTCCCCCTTTAATTAGTCCCCCTGACCCGACCTCTTTCGACAAATGCTGGAGCAACCTAATCTTTGCTCCGCAAAGGTTCAAAAGTAACCACATAAGTGAACTCGCCACCTTAAGCCAAACCAAAAATTTTAAACGCTCGCAGCCAGTTCTCAACCCTTCTTTCCGCACACTTTCAGATACGAAACACACAGATCTTTCGTACAGCTTTTCCTCTTCTTCACGCCATATTGAACGAGCCAACCTGCTTAATGATTTCCACACCTTTGCCCGTAACCTCAGGTGGCACTATCACTGGTCCACTCGTCCCAACTCCTTAACGGCCAGAACCTCTGACACTGAAACTCTTCTCAGCCTTCACAAATTTCTTTTCCCTTTAGTAAAGACCTACCCCTCTCCTTCCAAACCACCCTGTTAAGCTGTACATTTCCTTCCTCTCCAAACAATTTGCTAACCCTGACTTCATTGACACATTCCAACACATCACAACCTCACCACTGCAGAACGTAGAGCTATCTCCAATCTTCTTTCTGATCCGACTATCATTATCCACCCTGCTGACAAGGGAACCACCACGGTTACTAATTACTCGGACTACCAATCCGAAGCCCTCTAACACATTTCCGATCCTATCTTTTACCGTCGCCTAGAGGATGATGACAACCAAATCCCTTCTTAATAAGATCCGCACCTACCTCCAAGCACATGAACCCCATGAGGGGCTGTGACATTCCACTGTCTCTACACTCTGTCCTGACAATCCCAGAACAACTAAATTTTACCTACTTCCCAAAATCCATAAACCTGATAATCTCGGCAGACCCATCGTTTCCAATATTGACTCTCCCACTGAAAGTATCTCCGCCTTCCTTGACCACCATCTCCAACCGTTTATCCAAGCTCTCCTTTCCTATATCAAGGATACTAACCACTTCCTCTCCATAATATATTCTATCTCTGATCCACTTGCCACCATCTTAGTTACAGTTGACGTGACGTCACTGTATACCGACATTCCCCACACTTATGGTCTCGCTGCTCTTGAACACTTTTTCAAGACACGCCCCAGTCCTCGTAAACCCAGCACACCATTTCTGCTTCAGCTAGCCCAGTTTGACCTCACCATGAACAACTTCATCTTTGAGAACCAACAATTTCTGCAAATCAAAGGCACAGCAATGGGCACTCGCATGACCCGTTCCTACGCCAACCTTTTCATGGGACACCTGGAGACCCAATACCTCAACTCCAAACTTTTCACCTGGCTTCGTTATATCGACGATATCTTGATCTGGACGCATCACCCGTTTCTGAACTTTCGTATTAACAACCATCGTCACATTTGCACTATCAACAAACCCGATGCTCAGTCTCGTTACACACCGAATCCCACAACACCAATTTTGATCTATCTTTCCTGGTTGCCATAATACACATTTTATTCCCTACGACCAGCCCCTTTACTTGCCGTCTGTGAGAGGGCGCCTTTATTCATGGTTTGAGTGCGAAAATGAAACCTGGCCTTAACCTTCAATAACTCTAAGCTCCCCTTTTCCTGAGCTGGACCCATGTTTATAGGAACTTTTCTTATTTTGGTGTGACAAATCATCTCTCGAAGTTTTTGCGTATATGACAGGGACACCCTGTATATACTGTCATCAAACAAGAGGACACTCAATTTGTACTATCTTTCAAATATGCGTAAGAAGAGTGGGAGTTATCAACCCAGGTGGTCACAGAGCTGGTTGTGTGAAGTTTAAAATAAAACAGCCGCTAGCCCATCAATGAACTTTATAAAAACACACACGTCTATGATAGTATGTGGCAAGGTCCGTAGCGCATCCCACGACCTTGTTTTATGGTTCCTTAATATTGTCGGTGTTGGTGGCTGTCAGAGAGAGATAGAGAGTGAGGTGTTTTATGAGAATGGGGGAGAGAGAAAGAAAGCCAGAAGGATCGAGAGAAAGAAAGAAGAGAGAGAGAGAGCAATTTGCTTTGGTGCCTGTTTAAGTATTTATAAGACTTCTGTAAAATAAAATATCCCAGTGACGAGAAGTTCAAACATTCCTCATACACCGACTGGCCCCAATCCTCATAAGAAACAAAATCAGAAATGAAAAAAAAAAAAAAAAAAAAAAATCGCGTTGGAGACAACGTTCCATCATGATTTCTCGAAGTGGCAGGGTGATGAGCTATGGGTGTTGGTACTATGAGTGAAGTGTGGAATTATTTTGAAGTGGATCCCACTAGCAATATTCGTGCTGTTTGTCGAATATGTAAGAAAACATTTTCTCCTGGTGGAAAGTCTCGTAACACCACCAATCTTAAAAAACATATTACTACATTCTACAGAGTTAGGTTCACTGTACAACCGAACAAAAAGTATAAACGATAGAAAATATTTGAATATTGCTTGCAATCACATATGAATCATTTACATTGTAGAACACTGTTGAAGAAAGTATCGAGTATCGACTATCGAAGGTCAGAAATAAGTTTCGGTATCGAGAGTTCCTGATATCTAGCCATCTCTAATATATATGATCTCGAGACCGAAACTAATCCCACAATACATATTTCCTTACTGGAAAAGGGAGGGGAAATATTTGAAAATTGCTTTTAACTGCGGAAAATACCAGACAACTAAATATATAGAAAGAGCACCTGTGCGCTGTGGCAATATAATTATTGTGCTCTTATGTATTAGAGCAGTTATTACAGTATTAAAATCGCCTAATAAAGTTCATGATGACCAATATTTCTCTATTCTCTTCTTTCCCTTCCCTTTCTTATTTCTCTAGCAGAACATTAAACAATATAAAGAAGCACCCGTAATTTGATTATTTTAATGTGAACAAAGGGAAAGTTAATATTTACATAAAGCCAAGTAGCAGTCTGTTTGTTTATTGCTGGTATGAAGATATCATAACCACCAGGATGATGAAGCTCCTCTTTTCACCAGAATAGTAAAGCTGTAATATAATGTTGAAGAGTTTGTGATGAATAAATGATTTATATTTGTAACTAAGTGGATGTTCTAATAAACGATCCGGAGCGTTATAGTCACTCTTTCTTGCATTTTTATGGTCTCTTCCCTTATTCTTGTAGTTTTCTGTTGTTCTTTGTTTACTGGCAATACATGATAGTTACAGTTTCGTTCTTCGAATTGTAACAAGAGTTACCTAGTATTTTTATTTTTTCCTTTGTTCCTATTATTAATCAACGTTTCATGCAATAGGTCTATTTATTTAAATTGAGTTATCCATAAAAAAACTTCAGTGTTTTCGAGAAATACGATGTTCACAAAGCAATCATGAGAATGCGAGATGAATGAGAGACTATCACAAGAAATTCTTGTGAGACCGAGTAACTAGTCCCTTCACGCACCTGCAGAATTCATTGCGAGGCGTGAAGCGAGAACGACCCATTTCCCTCCTTGTCTCGTGAAACCACTATCAGCACTGCGGAGACATAGAGGTTCCAATTCTGTGTCTGGCTACTCTAATTAATGCTTTATAGGGTTTCTGTTTCAAACTGCTGCGCAGAATAAGACAGTGGGTACCACCTACACCATCATCTCCCCCGGAAGAGTTATCGCCAAGTTCACCATAAAACTTGTGACAGGGTTAGTCCATACATGTTTCTTCAACTCACAAAATATAAATTTAATTAAACAATTTCTTTTTAGGAAAAGAAATTATTATCGCTTCCTCTTAAAATGCTTTGCTTTTTCCTTGCTATTTCAGATCGACTTCATGTAATGGTTTTGCTCTTTTGGTACACATGTTATCCATCGAAAAGCTCGAAGAGTTCGCGGAGTGAGGACCTCATAGACAGACGGACGCATTGAGTCAACGTGTTGGCTTCTACAATAACATCCAGGTGTAGAACTAGTGATTGTTGCTTAACCTATGCCCAATTCTGTTCAGAGTTCTGGTCTACAATCGTTCATCAATAGGACTGAAGGAATTTTTCTTGGAGCACACATATTATCTTTCTCAGCGATCAATTTTTTTTTTTTTTTTTTTTTTTTTGTAACCATGGAGTAAGAGCCAACAAGAGATTGTTACAAATTATCTTCCAAACACGATAGATGAAGGCTGATTGTAATAGTGGATTGGTTGAAATCTTGTATTTTGCATCTTCATGTTTAAAAACAAAGTACCGGGTATACCACTGCCACTTCTTCTAATACTTCTTCAAATTTCTCCTATTCCTTATTCTTATTCTTCTAAATCCTCTACTTTTCTCTTCTCTCTAGTACTGTATGTACCAGAGGTACAATTTCTATTACTTTTTCTACTTCTTACTTTCTCTTCCGGTACTATTTAGCCTACTATTGCTAGTTAGTTAACAGTACTACTTCTTCTACTACTATTTCTTCTTTCCCTGACTTTATAATTATTGGATTCCCTGCTACTGCTAATACTACGTAGCCACTACTAATAGTTAAAGACCAAGATGAAAGTGAATATCGCACCTACCACCAAGACAAACACTAACGTCACAAAAAGAAAAATTCATGAAGCGTATCACAATTTCTAATATGCGAAAGAACATTACAAGAAAGGAAGAGGATGAGCACACACTAAAGAGATAAATGAGTGATCTTCTCACTCAAAAATAAACGTTTTCCAGCAAGGTAGATTAATATGCGTGGACATTGGATGCATTAGATCTATGCTGTTGACAGTGTAAAGCCAGAGGAGAAACTTGTGGTTCTTTGACCAATTGCTAATGGAGATTTCTGTCTTAACATGTTGAACAATTTTTGATTCTGTGCTATAAACGAATAATTCAAGAACGTTTTCTTGAAGCAAACTAACCCTCTTCCAGCGATTACAGTTTCAGAGTTACCAGATCGCACATACAACGAATGACTTCAAATAGCGTACCACATGAATGCAGTCTTGTTGGCGTGGTTGATCATCCATAATCGTGAGGACTAAATGAATTTGTTTGGATTAAGTAGATTTCCAGCATCTCTTTTATTGACATGTACAGGAATTGAAAAAGTCATTCTTTCTAGTGTCCTTCTGATGAAGGAATTATTGAAAGGGTAGTCGCTACCGCTCTCTTTTGATGGGAGAAAAATATAAGAACAGGAATAGAACTTCTGAATAGGTAACAAGAAATATTCGATGAAGTAACATAGCAAGAAGATTCTATTTAAGGAATCGCAAACGAAAAACTTGTGGAACAATGAATGATTCCTTATGGTTGGTGTTGTAACATGAACACAAGGAAAACTCAATATATGTATATTTTAGCATAATAGTCAGTTGAGTTAAATATTTAGTTGAAAAGTTTTCTGGTGACCAAAGGTAATTTATGGACTGACCTAAGACTATTTGTGAACAATGTTCATATTGAACAAAATTATTACTTTGTGAAATGAAATGACGTTGTACACTGTTGGCTGTGTTTTCTAACCATGTATTTATGGTCATAAGCTACAAGAAATAGGTTGTCACTATCACCTAAGCAGCTAAAGTTCTTCTATTATCTCTCTTTCTTATTGACTTCTACTATTCTAAGCTTCTTTCTAGTACCACGAGTACCAATGCTTTTAAGTAATAGTACTACGAGTACAACTTCTATCAAATCTACTGTTTCTTCTTGTTCTACTATCATAGTTCTTTCTCTTCTTGTTCTTCTGCTGCTACTGCTACTTGTAATACAATTAATGATGACCATGCAAAGGGATGTGCTGTCCACCAGTAAAACAAGTACCAACGTTACAAGGAAATAAAACACGAAATATATTTTAATAAGAACTCTGCTACGGAAAAGAAGTAATCAAACTAAGTCAAACGAAGTAACAACTAATGTGAATGAATTTACGTGGAATAGATCCTAAGGAGTGTCCTACATTATAAAAAATACTCTGTGTGCACTACTTCTAGATGTGGAGAATAATTGCTTTTCATTCCATCGTTAGAAATTGTTGTGTATTCTCTTCAACACATGCTATTTTCAGTTAATATTCCTACACAATTTTAAAATTTATTTTATTTTTGAATTCAAATACCTTTAATAATAATTAATAATATATTTTCTATTTATGAATTTTTTTCATTGTTTTCATATATACGTATATAGAAGGTAAATTTATGATAAAAAGTAAGGAATTTACTTATAGCTTATTTATTCCATATTAGAACACACAAACACAAATGTACAGATGACTCGATATTTCGGTCTATTAAGACCGTATTCTTGATTGTATAAGAAAAGAGAAACACGGGCAAATTGAATAAAAGACTAACACGACAGTGGCACCACGTACTGGATAACAAACACATCAAGTTTGGAGAACAACTGACTGCTATATGGCGCGTGGATTTCAGAAGCTTGGAACAATTGGCAACTGTATAGCGTGTAAGTTAGGGATGGGATTGTGGAAGGAAATGTATTGAAAATGCAGAACAAACGGGAGTTTAGAGTTATAGAAGTATATGGTCAGGATTCATTTTTGCGCTCAAACCATGAATAAAAGCGCCCTCCCACAACGGCGTGTTGAGATGCTGGTTGTAGGGAAAAACGTGTGTTATGGTAACCAGGAAAGATAGATGAAAACTGGTGTTGTGAGACTCGGTGTAACGATACAGCATCCGGTTTGTTGATAGTGCAAAAGTGACGATGGTTGTTAATACGAATGTTAAGAACATATATATATATATATAAGGTAGATTTAAGACTAATGAAGGAAAAAAAGGATAGTACTTACAGCTTATAGTTTCGTATTAGATGACACACATATTCACATATAAAAAGTCACTTTACTTCGTGCCTCTACACGTTTTCAAGTATAGAGGAAGAGAGCGAAGTTCACCTGTTCACACAGTACAAGTTGGAAGAGAGTGGCGACACGTAGCGGACAAAGCATCAAAACTGGAGAACAACTGACTGCCGTACCGCGTAGATTTCCGGAACTTGAAATAATAATAACTGTATAGCGTGTAAGTACAGGGTGGGACCGTGGATGGAAATGTGTTGAAAATGCAGAGAGAAAAGGGAAGCTTAGAGTTATTGAAGGTTAGGCCAGGTTTTATTTTCACGCGCAAACCATGAATAAAGGCATTCTCCCATAGACGACATGTTGAGATGCTGGTCGTAGGGGGTAAAATGTGGATTATGGTAACCAGAAAAGATAGATCAAAATTGGTATTGTGGGACTCGGTCGGACTATATATATATATATTGTATATATATAGACAGGGAGAGAGAGAGAGAGAAAGGGAGAGGAAAGTAAATGTTTTGAGGAATTGTGGCACTATTTATCTGCTTTAAATATTGCCATAAGCCAAAATCGCATTTATATTTTAATTTGTGTTCCTAGTTTATTGCGTCTTGTAATATTGGCTTAACTTTGTTCGCGTATTGGAGCGCGTTATTTAAATCGATTTTTAGCCATTCACGGATCAGCTTATTTCTGTATTCGGGTTTTGCTACTTACTTCTTTTGTTCTTTCTTCCCGTCGTTAAGTAAATCACAACATGCTTTAGTTTATATACGCGTTTTGATTTCTTCTTCACGTTTATCGCGTGGTATCCACGCAATTCTTTACGAGGGAAATCATATCATATGTTCCGTATCTTATTCTTCAAGGAATGGAATCGTAAAGCGAAGATACATCAATCGATGCCAACATACATCACTTTGATTACGAATGTAATTGAATCTGCCTGCGAGTCCATGTCAAATACTGTACTCGACCTTACGACTGATTTCGTAAAAGAAGTTACAAATAGACGCAATCAATCAGTAATATGAGATGTGTTTACTTAGGCTATTCTTAGTTCGAATAAATATACATTACTCACACGTGAAGGTTCATGTGTAATCTTAATATATATTATGCTTACGATCTTATTTATACGTTTTACATCATTATATTATAGCAGTGGCGCAAGTTTGTAGTGTTTTGTGTAGTTAAAGTGTTTGGTTCAAGTATCTTCATCATGGTATCAAGTCTTACATTAGAGAAGTTCGATCCATCTTCCATGGATTTTGTGGTTTATCTGGAACAGTTTCACAATCATTACAAGCTTACCTGATCGAAGAGTTCCTTTATTTCTGACCAATATCAGCCATGAGTTGTACGCGACCCTCAAAGACCTTTGGATTCCAGCGAAAACCCAGGAACAGTCACTAGAGAAAATTCAGGAGACACTTAAACTACAGTTTTCTTCAAGAAGGGACATAATCAAAAGGTACAAGTTCAATACCTTACGGCAAACAGAGTTTCAGACAGCGGCCGAATTTTTGAGATCAGTGTAAACAGGCCATGAGATGTGACTTTGGTATCAGCATCGATTACATGCTAAGGGACCAACTGGTAATTAGTATATTCAGGGATGACTACTCGCCAATGAGAAGCTAACCTTAAAAACTGCGATTGATCAGGTAACATTGGATGAACAAGTAGAAAAGGACTCCACAGATTTCCATAGATTGACCTGGGATAGAGGCTAGTTTGCGTAGCGAAGAGATACACCAAGTTACCAAATCAAGTAATCTCAATCCTAAAGCCAAAAGAGTTTACTACGGTTGTGGCGGTTTTCACACTGATGCTTATGACTACAGAAATTGTTTCGCCCTCAAACTAACTTGCCGAAAATGACACAAAATTGGCCACATTTCTAGAATTTTCAAATCGAATACTGCTACATCCAAAGATCGAAAGGCACAAGCTCATCTTGAACAAGAAGAAAACATACAAGAGACCATCCCATATATTGAAATTTCTACACCATTTTCTCAGGAAGACGAGCAACCTCATGAAACATCAAACAACCAAGCCAGATGTTTGAACGATATTTTCAACCTGGATGGAATTACGAGTGACAACCCTAATATTCGATTCGTTGAACTGACAATCAATGGTCTTAACTTTCAATGTGTTCCAAATACAACCTTGAATGATAACGTCATTTGAATGTACCAGTTGGTGAAATTAAGTGAAGTCAATAAGTTTAAACCATAATTAAAGTCTGTGAATTTTGTCAATGGAACAGAGCTACAATTGATCGGTTCCGTGGAACTTCAAGTTGTACATCAAAGCAAGACTATCTCCATTCTTTTCCAAGTAACTATGTCAGAAACATCTTGTATATTGTTAGGTAACGAAGGTTTAGAATTACTCTTTCTTTCTTGGTCTTTTCATTCAGAAAATCAGTTACTTCATCATCAAAACAAAGAATCGAATGATAACAGTTCTGATATTAGTGATAAAGTTTGGATAGAGAAAATACTCAAATAGACGGAACATCAGTGGTCAACGTTATTAAGTGCTTATTTAGAAGCGCAAAAGCCAAAATCAAACTTTGGTAACCTTGTCTAAGATACAAGAATAGCTAGAATCGTTTGTTGATACCTTCGAGCATAGTTCAGCAAATTTACTAGACAAGTGGAGTCAATTCATATCAGCTCGATCTTTGCCTATACAGATTGATTTTGCGAAAGTGACAAGTAAGCAAGCCGAAAACGTTAAAGATTCTAACGGAACAGAAGTTTCAAAGGAACGTAACCAGTCTGGAAAGAAAAAGAACAAGAAATCTTACATCGGAAAAGCAGATACCCATGATGACGCCAAAGATGTTTTATCGAACAGTGACTCTTCTGACAGAAGAAACAAGAAATCGAACTACACCCCACATCCAGAACTACTTAAATGGCTACAACAACAAAGTCTTATGCATAAGATGATATCACCAGGTTTCGATTTTCAGTTAAATAACCTTGAACGGATGGTTTTATCAGGTCGTTTAAAAGAAGAAATAGACTTGCTCATCAATCTCTAATCTTCTTTTAATTCTGTGTGTCACAGTGAGCCATTTCAGTTCATTCGGGTTAACAGTGACTCGGAACAGTGATCGTGTAAAAGAGATTAATCTTTACTAAAAAACAAACGGAAATTGAAAATGATGATCCAGTGATGGAACAATTACTATGAGCACATGATTTTCTAACTGTTCATGTCTTAGTTGTTCGTATAACAGATGGGTTAAGTGGAAAAGATTTTTCATTTATCTTCCTTTTATCGAAGTGGCAATATTTATATCGTAGGCTAATTAAGTTTCTTTTACGACCATTTTAAACATTATAACGTGACACGGCTGAATGAAAAAAAAAAAAAAATTTTTTTCGCTGCACAATCACTGACAGATATTTGAATATTTTTGCGCAGACAATTAAGGATGCAGAAGTATTAGTTAACAGTGAAGCCCATAGGACTAGAACTATGTAAAGGTAACACGGAAGTACGTCATATGTATTGTGTTCATAAAATTTATCTTGAAGTTCGGCAGTGAAGCACAGCAGTATTTCGCTTGAAGCCCACTAGAGGGTATGAAGCCCTTTCATCGCCAGAAGTCGATATTGTCCAACTAGTTTCTGATTCTGTTATGGACAAATCAAGATTGTAAACAGTATTTTGATATGGTTTGAAGCCAGTCAAAAGGAAATCATCGTATTCTGAAGATGCTACAGGTATTTGACAAGAACCAAAACATCGGTGGACGAAGAAATATCTGACAGAGGTAGTATTTGTAGTAGTCTGAACTCTGGGTGCGTTGTATTTAGAGGAAAATATAGAGGGAATAAAGAAGGAAATTGATGATATAAACCTCCGAAAATACCTTGTTTTGGATAAAAGCGGCTGAGGAAACGACTTGTCCATAGGACGTTGAAAAGCTCCTTCGGCTTTCACTGCTCGCCCTGCATAGGTGCTACGAAAACTAGATGTAGCCCCGACCGTGGCAGGTCAAGACCATTGGACCGGGGCACCCTAGTTTCTTATCGGGCCATTAGAGGTACTAGGAGAATTTTCGTAGTTACTTATACTCACGCATTTGGCGTTGGAGATGAATGGCAGGTAGTCGTGGAAGATTGCGCGCTAAGTTGCAGTTCCGAGTAGAAGTTGCAGATAGCTTGCGCCGGCAGTGCTTTTCCAATACAGGATCGTTGTAATAACTAGGACGAAGAGGTTAGAAGTTATAATAGACATTTGAAGCGCACCCAAGAGTAATAGAAGAAATATCCCTCGTCAGAAAGCATACTTACTTTTAGTAGAATTGAGGTAAAATAATACGTAAAGTAAGAAATAATCAGATAGGGAAGATAGACATTAAAGCCGTAGTAGAAGAGTCGTACCTGTTAGTAATGAAGTTATGTTCGTGGCGATAAGAAGTAAGGAATAAGACGCAATATTGATTCTCCGAAAGGCAGAGACAAACTTGTAAGCGAATTAATTGTTTTAGTGTATTCTAGTGATTTACGTATCATCGTAAGGAACTGTATTCAACTCGAACTGTATTAGGCGAAAGTTATTTTATCCGTCAGTAGTATTCGAACTGTAACATAGTGAGAAGCTTAGTTTAGCGGTGAGGAAGATTCCGCATTTTGAACTAGTGTGACACTGTTAAGATAACCTAACGAGATAATTACCATAGTATGAGAGTGAGGAGCCTAGTAAATAGCGAGAACACATAGCGTAAATAAAAGCTAGATAGCGTACAGTATTACAATTGAACTCATCACAAGAAGACTTGTCGTAGTGAACTTAGCGTAACGTGTAATAAATACGTTACTGCAGGGGAGAAACCTAGTGAACGAATATTTTTCCTTGCCAACTTCGTCTTACGAAGCATACAAATAATATTGAATTGCATAGTTATATGTACACAAACGGAAATTGAAACTGTAACAACTTTAGCAATATCATCATTTTCCCAAGTCTTACGTGCGCCATTAAGAAGCATTTCACTATATATAGACTCTTTTCTCTCTATATAGACTGACTGCACCCAGTTCAAATCTCAAATGTATGCAATATTTTGTAGATAGAATATCAGTACGAAAACCCCTTCGGGGTAAAGGGAAGAGTGACGCAAAAATTCTACTCAGAAAAGAAGTGATATTCAATTTTGTCAGTGACTTTTTTTTGTGTCACTATGGCGGAAGTGTTTCATTTGTAATTAAATTAAGACACTTAGTATCCTCCCTTCTGCCATATTGTGACACAAAGAAGATCACTCGCAAAATGGATATAACTTCTTTTGTGAGTAGAATTTTTGCGTCACTCTTCCCTTTACCCCGAATGTTTTTTTTTTTTTTTGTACTGATATCAATTATTTTGTAAGGCTGCGTATTAAAAAAATGCATAGTCTTCACACAAAAGTAGATTCTGGACTAATGGTAGGCTTCGTATCTGGAAAACGGTAACTCCTATTAAAAAATAAACATTTTTTACCCCAATGTGGGGCCCGCAGTTAACCCCCAAAACCTCCTGGTACCAACCATTTGCGGCTAAAGCAAAAAGACAGACAGAATGACAAACTTTTCTATCATTTGTGAAAATTCTTTGATTCGGCTACAAAAAAGTCGTAACTTTCGAACCCCTTTTACCGATTTTGACGTGCGATACACCGTTAGAAGGTTTTGAAGCGTAGATTACGATTCCGCAGGTTTCGGCCGCCTTCATGGTCTGGGGTCAGTGCTATCATTAGAAATGTGAATTTTTTTTTTTTTTTTTTCGAAAAGCCCTAAGAGTACGAGGGAGGTCCTACCGACCCAAATTTTTTTTTCTATGTCTTAGTATGGCAAAGAGCTTTCAAATGCCAGGTCTAGCATTAAAATCAGGCTTATATTTCGCTAGATCCGAAATTAGCTGCATATAGTGCCACTAACAAACTCGTTTCTGAGCATCACACGAAGAACTTCTTGATACAAGGGGTTCTATTTATAGGAAAATTTACAGGTTTGAGTCCTTTTGCTTCTATTTTTTTTTTTTTACTGAAAATCCACCGGAAATATTGGTCACTACAGCGATATGGGATCGAACTCGGCTCTCCCAGTTACCGGCAGGTGCTCCAACAATTAAGGTACCACCACCACGATTAACCATTATATATATGGCGTATTCTTTGTTCCTCAGCTGAAGCAGCTGCTGCTCGTGTCGAAAACAAAGTGAAATCTCTGCAGTTACGGTAATATCTTCAGTTTGGACAATATCAATTAGCTGGATAGCTAGCTAAAGCGAAAGAAATAGGGCTACTCCACAAAGGCAAAGATTGCTAATGGTGGTTGTAGATTAGTTAGTGAGCACTGGACGGCAAGTGTAAGATCTTCGTCCCATTCTCGTTGATTGCAGAATGATACCATACAAACGGGTTTTTGAATAAAGGAAAGTAATATCTAGTATACTTGTGTTTGGCAAACCAAGAGCGATTTTCCCTATAACATCGTATTTGAATTGAAGAAAAGAAGTCTATACATGTTTATTATTTTCTTCCTTGTTCGTGATATATGCATAATATTCCTACTGTACCGTATGTGGTAAAGTATTAACCATTTTCTTCCAGTTATGTAGACTTCGAGTACATATATGGACACTAGCTTATCACAATATCATCTTCAGTTATGCGTTTTAACAAGTATTATGAACTAAATTACACAACAATTGATCCCATCTTTTTAATATTTTAATTGTATTTTGATGCTATGCCATCTTCCATAATCAACAATGTAAAAGCTGTTGCAAAGATATATTTCTTAACTTTTCATTTTTCGGAACAAATTTTGTTCCGAATAGACGTCTTGACTTGTAAGCGATATCCTCACTGACCACCTTGATGTTCTGCTGCTCCTGGGAGAACACCATGTAACGTCAGGAGGTGCTTTCCGCAACAGCGGAAAGGGGATCACCGCCCCAGAAAATAAAACCCGCTGCAAAGATAAATCAAAATGAGATTTCTTCTCCCAATGCAATGTAGACCAGGGCGGTGAGGGACTACTGAATTACATTATGCTGTGACATACCTCGAGAAAACACTAAATTGTTTTGATAAGCTTGTTCTTTTCAATAGGTCATAGTAAAAGGCATCTATTCGGCCCGGCAAAATCCCAGTAGATGCCTTGGAGAACACTTACGGAATAACAGTCTCTCTTCCTCTCATTCTACCTATCTTGGGTGTTTTTCGTGGCCTAAAACATACTTAATTAGTTTATAGAGCATATTACCTCTGAGTTCCATCTTTCTAATTCCATGAAGTTCGGATAAGTAGATAAACATAGTTAACGATAGTTGTGACAAACTATTAAGATCAAGAAAGAGAATAGTGAACGGCTCAAACAATGAAATTAACTTGAAAATATCCTTTAGTAAACCAAGGTCAATTAAGCTATTCGTGTCAAGGTTAGACTCAGACGTTACGACACAAGAAATAACGGAATAGATACGGGGCAAGAACAGGGTAGAGGTAAATATGTGTGCGAAGTTAAAAACGAAATATGACATTTAGGCAGCTTTCTATTTAGAAGTCACTCCAGAATACCCAGAAAGAATGTGGGAGGGTAAAATGTGACCAAAAGGGGTTCTGGTAACTACATTCTATGCAAAATTAAAAGAAGAAACTGTAATGGAAGATAAACAAGTAAAAAAAAACTGAACATCGGGAGTGGAAGAAACAAGTTAAACAAACAATAGCCAATGATTGTGTGGGAAAGATAAATGGAATGCTCAAACCAGTGATAATAAAAACAGAGTTCGTCCGAAGAGAAATGATTGCACAGAAACAATGCTATACCAGAACATAACAGGTATGGGATCTATACTGAAGGAAGTGCATATAAGCATAGGCGAGTGTAACTATGATTTTATAATTATTAGCAAGACATAAATAATAAACAGCATTTATGATAATGAATTTAGTGAAAATAGATATGTAGTATATCGTCACCTTGAAACCAGAAAGTACTATATCAAACTTTTGCTACTTTTGAGAAAAACCAGTTTTAATGTTTGAAATACCATTTAAAGTTTGTATAAATTAATTTTATTTCTAACATTTCTAGTCACTTGGAGGTCGTTTTATTTTGGGAGTTGATGCCCTTCAACAAGGTCTTTGACTAGTGTTAACTCCATTTTGCCAAAAAGTGGACATAGTACCTACTGGTTTCCAGGTGACGATATAGACCAGGTAGGCTATCTTTCAATGAAAATAACAGAGGGGAATGGTGTGTTAATTGCTTGTAAACATGTATGAGTATAAATTAATTTAAGATGTTTTTGAGGCTATTGTTGTAAATGTAATCTTACGAGCGGTTCGGTTTATTTTTGTGTATTTTACATTCCCCCTGGTGTATGCTGTAACAATTCTAGAATAAGGTTCCCAGTCGCGCTACAAAATGACTATTTATAGCAAGCTGTAATGCTAACGACAACGTAATACTAAAATTTTACTGTATATTCGTACAATGAATACCATTTCGACTACGTAACCAATCTGTTACTCTGACACTCCACAATCTGACTAAATGAGCCTTATTCGTCCTGATACTTTGAGTTATTTTCATAATTCAAAATACCAGGTTCGAACCTATAACCTATACAGCCAGTTTACGGATACAGTAACCCTAAGTGATTGCGTTAGAGATATCCATATAGGTTTTAAAACTAATCATTATGGGCTAATTAAAATCGAGATTAGAAACACATATTTATTAACATCTCCACAAAATATCAATACTTACAGTAGTTGACCCAATAAGTCTTCCTTTCTCCTCGTAAGGTTCATTATGGATAGAATCTCAGTAATGCAACATATCAATAACTAAGTTGAACATGATAGTAAAATGGCAACTAAGTTGTTTCAATATCCACAAGGAACAATTCAAACACAACTACGGAAATCCGACCAAATTGAAAGCACCTTGATACAAATATTGATTCAACAGATCTGCAATCGATAACGATGTAAGTGCCTACTTACTATCTAATCCACATAATGCATTACGTGGGAAATTACGTCGTATTGTACAAAACATGCAACACTAACCGTAAATCCTTACATACTGAAGTCTCGAAGGAGCTGTGGTGAACGAACGCAATTCCCATCAGGCCAATCATGACAGCGCGAAAGACAAACATCAAGTAACGTAACAAGAGCGAAGGATTAAAGAAAAAAATGTGTCGTGATTAAAATCCGTTTCAAATGCCTCCCCGCAAAAAAAGAAAGACAAAATATAAAAAAATAGAAGGCAAAATAGAAAAACATTCAAAATATGAGCAGCAACATCCATAGTTACCTGTATCAAAAACAAGGAATACAATGTATCATGACCAAAAAATCACAATTCCAAATCACAATGAATTAATTATCTGGAATTTTACGCAAAAACAATAGTGAAAAATGACAATGTGTATTTCATAATCCAATCATCGTGAAACCAATAGTCCAATCTCAAAGCAGAATGCCACGTGAAGAAAAACCAAACCTCACTCATTCCATGCTTCCAAAATGTTCCAATGGCCACAATAAATAAAGAAGGTAATGACGTCCTGGCGGCTCTAATATTTGCTTGTCTGTGGTAAATCTTGAACCTGTGAACCAGGTGGGTACGATAGGCGGTATTCGCGAAATCCCACTTACCTTAAATTCCGCCAATTTCCATTAGAGCTGATATAAAGGGGGCAATGAGCGCACTCAAGATGATAGAGACATATTGTGCTGCTTAGGTTCTAGGATAGGATATTCATCTATTACGTAAATGAAACTCGGGAATGGACTGTGTATAGAACTAAGTTTAATTCTCTAAATAACAAATTAAAGAGATAAATATCGAGCACGAACGCAAGTCACTGAAGTTAACCAAGTACCACTGAATATAGCATCACCATACTTAAGCTAGATAAAACATAACCAAATAATTGGTTTCCAACTCACCTAATTATTTGATAGAAGAGGAGATTCAGAATGCAGAGGTAGTCGAAGATGTTAAGATGCGACACACAGAATTCTATGAGATCAAAGACAGACAAAGCTGAACGTTGTTACTTAGTACATGATGGTTGAAGTACTATATTCAATAGCAAAGTACGTCAGAGTTAAGTTCGATCGGCAGCACCAAGTCTATTATCACTAACAGTGGTCGAGCAGTTGGAGTGGTAAAGAACGATCACAAAGTATCAAATGTCTGGCTTTTATGCCAAACTCGATTTCGGTGTTCTAATCACAGTTCACTTCTCACACCTTCACAGTTCACTTCTTAAGTGATACCTTAAATTGAAGCTAGTGACGAGTATAGTACACCTGTGAAATCCTAGCTGCAGAGCTCCAGTAATAACAAGGTTATGGCAGGTCAAAGTTCAAATAGAAAGCGAATTTAGCTGCTTGTGATGTCCACAAAAGTGATTTAAAAGAGTTTTATTCTGTATTCTGGAATAGCCTGCCTGCCGATCGTGATAAAGTCTTGCTTTTGCTGGATTCATGGAGTGCAAATAAGGATGATAACGTATCAAATGAATTATGCCCTAATCATATAACACTGTTCAAACGTTTAATTCCTGGTGGTTGCACTGGTTTCATCCAACCACTTGATGTTTACTTCTTCCGTCCATATAAATCATTTATCAGGTTCATTATTGACACAGTTATCGCTTCCTCGGACATTAATCTCTGGCATCGGGATAACATTTTACGAATGCAGTCCTTCACTCTCTTCCAATTCAGCACCTCACGATTTCGCAACATGATCAGGTTTGCGTTTTATAAAAGCGGCTACTTGGATGAGGAGCCCGAGCCCTGGATTTCTCCATTGGATTATTGTTTTGATTCTAATATACGTAACGAGTGTTATAAGACCTCATGTGAGAACATCTCTTTTGTCAAGTGTGCTCATTGTGAGCAAAGTATCTGCTTATCACACGCCTTCATTGACGACTTACATATTGATTGTATCAATGTGTAGTACTTTGTACGTGCCTCTTTCCTTCACATGAATCGCATTTCAATTCAAAACCATGTCTTTCTGACTTTTGTTCTGCCTTTCGTTGTGACTTGTTTCAATACAATTCGCTTTCTCTTTCAACTTTGACCCGCCATAACCTTTTTATTTCTGGAGCTCTACAGCTGGATTTCACAGGTGTACTATAGTCGTCACTAGCTTCAATTTAAGGTATCATTTGATGAGCAACTCGAGTCCTCACTTCGGGTACTTTACTTGTCAGTGAGATATGTCCTCACAGAGCACCAATCACAATCGAGTCGAACTTTGGTTTTGCTGTGGTTTTTCGTACTTCGTCCTACTGAACAAGGTGAACTTTAGACCGCTGTGTGCAGATGAACTTAGTACTGCTAACCTAAGTTGACATTTGGCTTACTACGTAAACTTGCATTTTGACTAAAGAATGTTCAATTCGTAACAACACTGTTCTATGAAATATGATATTTGTTTGCATATGTCTCCTTATTTCATGAATGAATTTCTAAATACAAATCTTGTTGGAAACCAAACTACCTTTTAACTACAACATAATTTCTATTTTAATAAATGACTTCGTGGTTCTTGGTTCGTGCCCTACTTCTTAAAACTAAAAACATATTAATTTTTATTACACATTTACAGAATCAATTATTTTCGCGTGATAGACCTCACGACAGTAAGATACTTACCAGTTCTCCATAGTACCAACGCTGTTACCTCGCGATACAAGTATATTCCAGGATGCACAAATTAAACATGCTCCAGGCTTTTCCACGATCATCAGAGACCGAATAGCATATTTGTCCTCTGATTTTCCGTGGTTCCCTGGAATGGAAAATATCGAAGCCAGAGACAATTCCAATAAATTGGGAACGAACATGTTCCTTTCTAAATAAATCCATGCAATTTGAATTCGAGATGGGAGTTGTAAATTCATTTTAAACTGGCACAACCAAGTTCCAAATGATATAATAACGTACAACAATGACTGTAGATTCGATCGCATAGTAAACAAATGAAGGGCCCCACGGAAAGAAACGTCAAACTCCAATCGGAAAGATTTTGAGAAAAATGAAATCTAAAGTTTAAAAATACTAAAACACTGTACATTGAATTTTCACACGCTTATTTCTCGGCAAGGTGTAACGTTTTATCCGAAGTAAGAATATGTGCAGAATAAGTCTAAAATAAACTATTAGATGGCATCGTTATCTCAATTTTTCCACGATCATCAAAAAAAAAAAAAAAAAAAAAAAGTGGAGACATTTCTTTCAGTGAACCCTTCAAACGCTCTTACATATTTTCAAATATTTTCTCAAGTTCACAACAAATGAACTAAAATGCAAGTCAATTTTAGTCAGCGCATAAAAAACGTAATCACAAAACACGATATAACCATATACTTGACTAGACAAACGTTTCATTATTACTTCTAATCATCGACGAATAAATTGTTTATCCAAATTATTCAGATCACGATTCTTAGTGCTGCAATCAACAAGACAATTTAACAAAAACACTAACTTCAAAACTGTATAATAATGTTTAATACAACAACTTATACGACTTCCATTAAAAAAAATTAACGTGTCCAAAATCTACTCCAATTAAACAGCTGATCTATCAAAATAGCTGTCAAAACAATACATTCGCAACAGCCGTTCGCTTCACGTTACCAAGCTGTCAAACACAGCTGTAGATAACAAAACTAGCCAGGTGACGTCATACAGACTGCCGCCTTCATGGTTACGGCACAACCAAATCTACGGTGACTAACGTTAACAGCAACTATCTTTCAGTTAACGAGGGACAAGAATTTAGAAGTAACTGAATTCTATTCTTTTCTTTCTTTCTTTTTTTTTTTTTTTTTTTTTTACGAAAGTCATTCATAAATTTATTCATATCCTGAAGTAAATTTTCAATGTAGTCTAGTACAATTGTATTTGAATTTTGTTTATGTCCTTATAGGCATCTGATGCTCAGGTCGGGAAAAGGATTCGGGAAGGTGTCGGCCAGGGCCAAAGGTTGAGGTGTTATCCCGGCATTTGCCTGGTGGGACTGAGGAAAAACCCTGGAAAACTTCAGTCAAGATGGTCGGCCGCTGGGATCGAATCCATAGTACCATAAAAATAATGATAAAATAGTTATGTAATAAGAAGCCAAAATGAATGCAGTAAACCTCAGAATGTAAAGAAGTAATTTTAAACCACGATTTCCAACAAAAGACAGCAGCACTATGTCCGTATATGTCTAATGTATTTTTATCACTGCACGAAATTTAAAATGCTGTTCCTACAAATTCAAGCCTAGAGAATTCTAACTTTCAGGGGAGAAAGTTCATAACTAATTCAAGAGTTTGATCAATGCCGGTTTTTAATTTTCGTTTTTTTCATTGTTGTTCTCAATATCAAAACCTATAACAATGAAGCTCTTTCCACAATGAACAGAAAAGAAAATTAAAAATCGGCATTGATCAAACTCTTGAATTAGTTATGAACTTTCTTCCCTGAAAGTTAGAATTCTCTAGGCTTGAATTTGTAGGAACAGCATTTTAAATTTCGTGCAACGATAAAAATACATGATATACACTGTATATACGGAAATAGTGCTGCCATCTTTTATAGGAAATCGTTGCTTTACATTCACCTTAACGTATGTTTTTGTGTAAACAGAGAATAGAATGTTTAAAATTATTCTTAGTAATTAATAAATTAAAATTAAACTTCAATATTTTGTTGTTACCCATGGATATCAGTTATTTATTTCTACACTTTCACAAAAGTAAATTAACTGAAAAGATATTTTCGAATCGAATTATAGCTTAGTTATTTGTTATTCTTCTTCCATCTAAATCCTTTTGCTTTCTTCCCTTCTTGCTGCTTGGCATTTAAGCTTTAATCTTCTTTATTGCTTAAAATCGTTTTACGAAATTTACTTGGTGTTCAGTCCACGTTTCATGTTTATACATATATTTTCATCACAACAAATCGTTACTATGGTAACTGTAATTTGACAAGTATATCTCAATGTGAACATAATATTTCATCACCTAAATTAGTTCTGGTGCTGTAGCATCACGATACAACTGGATTGTAGCTGGAGAAGGAGAATGCTATTTAATACCCACTTCACTAATACTTGAAACACAGGGTCTGCTTACAACAATTTGAGTTTAATTTTAGTCTGCAGTTTTCTTTGCGCTTGTCTCCTTTGGCATGTTGTGAGCCAAGAAAAGATCTTACCACAGACTACAAAAATAGTTCGGTTACACTTCCCCATCTTTCAACTATTAATTATTTGGCTACTGGTACTTAAGACACACACAAACAAAAGTTAATATAACTTTTCTGAAGCAACCTTCTTATTTTGTAGCACAAAACATAACTATAGCGAGGTTGTAAGAACAGAAGAGTGACTGAGAAATATTTTTTTAAAAAATGAAAAGGGCAAGGAGATATACATATGAACGAGACAGCACAAAATTCCAGCAACGAAGCAGGGAGCTTTTTAGACCATTCTATACTAACTCAAACCACAGTTTTAGACATCAATTGTTAGAACATATTTTTTCCAACAGTAAAATATTTAGTCCAATACTCTTGTCTTTGCAGCTAATGAGATAAAGTATATAATTATTTTTTAACTTTATAAGATAATATATTTTACAGTAGGCAAGCGGAGCGACCAAGTCAACATGAGATTTGATCTCGTGAGAATGTTCATACAATAAATACTGTTCAGTTCATGTTTGTTTGCTATAGGACCTTTTTAATACCCTCAATATGTAATAAAATTATGAACAATGATAAAAAATTATGTAAATATACAAACCATATTTATATTAAATTACTGCATACCAACTACTTCAATACAAACAGCCTTCACAAAAATGAAACAATCTAATATACTGTATATACATATATATATATAAAATATGGCATTTTAACGACTATTTTCAGAAATATGGACTTTTATGGACCAAGTCTTAATCTTAAAACTATGGACTTTAATGAGCCAAGTCTAAAAATATGAACCAAGTGGTAGCCCTAGAGTGTCAGTCTGTTATAAAATATTATTCCCGAATGGCAAGAAGCCCAAAGAAGTCCATGAAGAGGTGAGAACATCAGACATCTCAACCTAGAAGAGTTCGAATGCGGGAGATTTGCCAACCTGGAAGGGTTGAAATGCGGGAGAAACTAAAAACGTGCTAAAGAGTTAAAAACACATGCGTTAGACCAAAGAATACAGACGTTAAACCTTTTAAACCACAAAACCTCCCACGCATTTGTTTCAATTTTTGTGTGAGTTGACACATCTGGAACTGTTTACATGGAAGAAAAGTCCATCTTATGATGTAATTAAACAGTGGTGGATGCAGTTTAAATATGGCCGTACCAGTGAGCACGATGACGGCAAAGTAGACACACCCATCATCGCTCACACAATGGACATGATAAAAAAAAATGGAGCAATTGTCCCAAGATGGCCCAATCATAATAATCAAATTCAGTCACAGGTGGGAATGAGTTATGGATCAGTGATGAATATCTTAAGACTGACACAAGAACAAGGTGTCAGCACGCTGGGTCCCTCATTTGCTGATACTTTTGCAAAAACAGAGACCGAAGATGTGTTCATAGCAACTGTTTGACGATGTATTCAAGTGATTCATATGGAGTTTTTTAAGGACTGATCATCATGGATGGAAACTGAATATAACAACAACGTCTACATTTTACGAAACTGGATACAATAAGCTTATATATCAGTTTATCCCGTAAGTAATGTCGTATTTTTACACCATGAGGAAAAGAACGCTAACTTGCCTCGAACACTACCGTTAGTCAGGAAAATAGTCTCCATCGGACTTTACAACACTCTTCCACCTGTCAATCAGTCGCTGAATCTCCTGCTGAAAGAAGACACGGATTTGGAGGCAAAGAACTAGGTCACTGTTCGTCACGTGTCATCCTCACTTTGCAGCGTTTTCTCGGAAAGGCGGTTTTGCAGGCTGCGAAAAAGACAGTAGTTCGTTGGTGCAAGTTCTGGTGAAAACGCCGGGTGGGGGAGTTTCTCCCAGCCACGTTCCTCGTTCTTAGCACAGGTTCTTCTTGCCGTGTGTGCACCATGAATGAACTCACCCTTGCGATTAACCAGAGTAGGACGTTTCTCCAACAATGCAGTCCGTAGGAGTTCAAGCTGCTGATAGTAGACATTTGCATTGATGGTCTGGTTACGTTAAAAGAGCTCAAAATGGAGTATCCAACGTATATCCCAACAAAAACTCAACATCACTTTACAGGGGTGGAGGATCCTGTTTTGGCACCGTTCTTGCGGCCCGCCTTTAGGTACCCACTGCCGTTTGCGTGTAATGTTATGGGAGAGGATCCACTTTTCATCCCGTCACCACCTGTTCAGAAATGACTCACGTCTGTGACGGGTGAGCAGAGAACTGCAGATGTCAACTCACTACTGCTTGTTGAGGCGTTAACGCATGGGGTACCCATTTTCTGAGTTTTGATACTGAAACCCTGCAGATGACGATGGAAGGTCGAGTGAATGACATGGAGTTCGCTAGCCAGTTCTTTAACAGTCTGCATTGGATTTGCCTCCACCGCTGCTCGCAGGGCATCGTTGTCCAGCTGCAGTCTCCCTTATCGTGGCTTATCGGAGAGGCTCGTGTCCCCAGATCGAAACTTCTGGAACCACCTCTGGCACTTTCGCACATTCACAGCACACTGAACATATATGGCATTGATGTTTCCTGCCGCTGCGCTGGCTGGATGTCTCTGGTGAAATTCATACAGCATGACATGTCGTATGTGGTCCTCCGACACGGCCATGATCAAACACAAGCCACACTTCCAAAACGTGGAGTAGACCGTTCTCCTTCTACACACTGCTGCACAATCAAGTGCCATATATGACTCAGCTATGTCACGTGTCATCTATTTCACTATTCGCTCGTCAGATGCCGTCATTGCAGCGGTCATCGCACATACGACATTACTTATGGGATAACCCGGTATGATAATTACCTGCAGCTACGAAACCGGTTCAGTAGCGATGCCTTGTATTAGATGTTAACTTCGGCAATGACAACGGGTACACTAACGACAAATTTATATTAAATGCATAATTCACTTCAGCAACAAAACTGGATAAAATAACGTCGTCTTACATTTTATGAATAATTAATTTTGTGGCAACCTATTTTATATTCGAATAAAGAAAGGAAAACACAAACGGATACATTTTTTAAATTCTAGACCATTATTATTTAGAACCTTTATAAAGAAGGAATAGCACGCTGGCTGTCACTCACGCATCAGCAGCATTTGCACTATTACTTAGGAACAGTTTAGTTTTAATTTAATATACACTCACACACAGTGAAGTTGAATATTCTTAACCAAATACGCCCCAATAGAAAATAAGAGAAATTAAAAGGGATACATAACTACTACGGACAAATATTTTTTTTTCAGGAATATTGTAATTAGTACTATGTTGAACTTAAACAAGTAATTAATCGATTCTACGTCGTCATTAAATCAATCACGTACTAACTCAAAACCTCTCATCTCTCATGCATAACTTAAGATATCTATTCCATTTCATGCCTTTGAACGCTTTATAAAGGAGTTCCTCGGTAAAATTATATTTGCATTAAGTTTAGAGGAGTTGGATATTATATCGCTGATTACACAAGAGACAGTCTAATGATGTTAACACAAAATTCACGCATTTAATAGTTTCATTAAGTAGCTTTTATATAGTTATATAATCTTGAAACAGATTTTATGGACTTCAGTGCTTGACAACGTTCTTTACAGCAAATCTCCAATTCGAGGACCCCAGTAATTGAATGAGAAAACAGGCTAGTATTTGTGGTAATGATAACCTTGGAATTAACTTTGTTAAGACTATGCTAATATTTCATATACTCGTATACACGTATGTATTGTAGTATTAAACTTTCCAATTCAGTGAATTGTTCTCTATAGAGGAGAGATATTAACCTTCTCGTTACCTATGACTTTGATTGCTCCTGCTTTTACTCCACACAAACATTTCCCTTTTATTTGCCATGACTGAATTAAACACTGTACAATAATTACAAGTTGCTTTCAAATGGACCTTTTTCTTTATGAAATTTCCACCTCCCTACAATACTATATGTAAATTGAAACATGAAAATTTAAATGACACATGTTGTTTTTCTTACGTAAGTTATTTCATTAAGTTGAATACTTTACCCTCTTTCTACAATTACTTTTCATTAACTTTGATACCTGAGTAAATTGTCGTTATCAGCAGTCGTATTTCACAACAGAAACCGCACGCACCAGGTACTCATCTCCAACGAAGAACTGATCAATAATCGGCACAAAGTTCAAAGTGAAAGGACAATTACACAAAATTACGCCCTTCCGAGATTAAACCAGGTACCTATTTGATCATATATCATCTGAAGTACTTGATCTCCTTATCGCAGTATCCTGTAAAAACAAAAATTAGCTTTTAACAATTTAATTAAATGGTTTTTATACATCAATTCAATGCCTTTGTTTACATTGCAATTTTTAAATTATTATTTACTCGTGTACAGTCTACATGACAGTGTCCGAAGAAAAGGACTAGACTTGCTATGTACCCGGGTCGGTAATTGCCGGTACGGTCACCGGTTTTGGCGCCCCCTGGTTGTGATGGAACAGGTAGTGTTGCATTGAAAAAAAAAATCTCAATCTATTTCTTGCAACACCTTTAAGGATTTTTTTTTATTTAATTCGTATTTGTATTTGACAATAAAAAATATTTACAACAAAAATTACCCTTATCATGACGAATTAAAATTAATTTATGAGTATTTCTTATAAGCGAAAAGAAGCAAAGATTTATTTATTCACTAATTACGAGTACGTAGGATGCTAAAACTGCATAGAGTTTTAAGAACCGTTCAAATTTTCTGTTCAAATTTATTCAAGGGCGGCAACAATATACACCTGTAGTAGTGTCGTCTTTTTTGACTTCAAATTGTCGCTTGTAAGGTAGTAGTTACGTTAGTACAGCAAGTGAAAAAGAAAATAAACTAGAACAAATGTATGTATGGGACTTATTTTCGTCAATAATGATTTGTACTTCTACATATCTCTATGAAACTTCGCTCCATGACAGCTTATCTTTTATTCTGTGACTTTTTCAAACAAACAATGAAAATCTTTTACTTAACGATTTTTTCGACAAATTTACTCTTGCAGTATTGGAATCGATTTAGGAACGAGAAAAAATCGTCCATATCAAAAGTGATAAGGAGTCCAGAGGTTAAGTGAGGCACACCCAAGCTTGGAATTTTCTTTGGTATTCCTACCGGCAAACGATGAAGGAATAATTTAAAATTTTGGCCCCTCCAACTTAATATTGTAGTCGGTTGCGCCTCTAAATAGATCTGAAAACCTCCATATCCATACTTTTCTGTTTGCACAATACTTTCATCCTAAAACTTACACGTTATGTGTAGAGGCAGGCAAAATTCGCATGTGCGAATAACGCAAATGTCGGTATTTCTAAGATATGACATTACTAGTAGCCGAGAATTGTAGCTTAAGTGGAAAATTAACAAGAACTGAATTCGCGAAAAAAAAAAAAAAAAGATTTTTTAAGCATTTTACACGATTTCTTTCATTTTAAACGAATTAAGCGATTAACTTCCCTACAAATTTATTTTCTGAAATTACAGTCCAAAATGATGTTGACGAAAAAAAAATCTTATTTCTTTTATTCCAGTAGCAGACAACATTTAGAGCATAGAATTGCATATTGTCTCAAATCGATTCTTATTCAATATCGAGAATTTCCGACTCGAGCTCTTCCATCGATCTTTTCTATACGAGGGCAACTTATCGTTTGCCGATGTTAAAGTTGGAATTTTAAATGTTACTAAACGCAGCATAAAGAAACACAATGCCGAAACGTAGTATGTCTTTGAACTGAATTTTATTTATGGCTTTTAGACATCTAAGGTTAGACCGAGATAGGGGAGGGTTTCGGCCAGGGAAAAAAAACCTGTCAGGATCGTCAGCCACTGGAATCGAACCCACGACCTCCCGAATGCTACGCCAACGCTCTACCACTGAGTTACGGGGGCTCGGTAGTATGTCTGTGAAAGAAAGAGAACAGGAATTTAAGGATGTGAATGAGCGAAATAACACTACCCAAAACGATTTTGTTGAAAAAATAAAACCACTTTTGCCTACCTCTGTCATGCGTTAGTCAATTGTTCCAAACTTGATGCGTCATCCGCTGCGAGGCACCATTCATTATTGCTCTACTCTTTTGACTGTGCACGTTTTCGTCTTCTGTATCTCTTTACTTGACAAAGATCCACCTGATCGAAATATAGTGATTTATTCTCTTTTTTCAACTGGAATAATAATACTGTAGGTTTCATTTTCTTTTTATCTTAAATTTTACCATATCGATGGCTTACTTTGAAAACTTATTATATCCATTTGAGCATTTTTTTTCAGGAGGCACTAAAAAACTGTACCTTGCGCACAGAATTATGAGGTTTTGATATTTATCAATATAGGTCACTATAGTCTTCAGGGACTTAGGTTTTAACAGTAAGTGGAGGAACCATTCTATTCTCAAATAGTGACAAAAAACAGGAGACAAAAACTGGATTTAGGAGGTTTCGATAGTAAGCCATCGATATATATTTTAATTTTTGTCTGGCCTCTTTATTTATTTGCCGCCTCCATAACCTGGTCACTCTGTTAGCTGGTTTCAGTTGGCAACATTGCAGCCCCTTACGACCAGTCATCTCTGTCCGTTGATTGAATTATTAACGTCCTAAGCGACTGGTAAGGTTCTAAGGACGGGACCTACAGTTCAACGTTGACTCCGAACCACTCAACCACAGAGGACACTCCTCTATGTCCGTCTCCTCTCCTATAATATGAACACGCTTTCGGTGTCGCATATGCGCGTGATCGTTTATGCGTCTCTTTAAGATTATGAGCTACAAGTATAATAATTACTGTTAACAATTGATTATATATTACTGATCAAATAGAAACTCTCAGGCAGAAGCGTATGTATTCGATAAAAAATAATAATAACGAAATCTCAGTCGAGCCATGGAAAAATCGGTATGCCCGGGATTGGATATGTACAAAAATGATTGGACTATAATGCTGACATAACTACATATGTGTATACGTGTTTGTGCCCCTGTGATCGGTCATGGAATGTAGAGCTATGTTCTTCAAATGAATTTGTAACCAAATCACGCCATGTAAAAATATGTATATGTAAGTATAATGCCTATGTAAAGTCAAATCGTCTTGTGAGCTCTAAGAGTCCACAAAAGCTCCAAATAAAAGAAGGTTTCTTTCAAGCTGTGGTTTCTATTTAACACTGAAGTAAATATTAGCTGCTGCATGTTGAACTCTACGAGCCATCTAGAGCTCCAGGTAGTTATACTAAGTTAAGCTGAGTGAGTGAACAGTGTTACTCCACGAGAAATGGAGCTTCCATTCAGAAATTTTTACTAAAAAGTTGGTGTTCGTAATAAAGATCCTATCAACCGGGCAAAAATCCTACACAAACCCTGATAAGACAGGAAACCAACAAAATTCTGATTTGCCTCGACTAGTTACCGTTACATTACCCACCCAGCTTTATGGGCTTATTCGAAGGATGGAAATAGAAGAGAGAGAGGCAGTAAATCCCGAAAGTGCACTTGTATCAGTGGCAGATGGTGATAAATGTCCCCAGCCGAAGGACTAGGCAAAGAAAAAAGCAAACAGGAGCAGAAAACCTATGGAACAGACAGAGCAAGGAGTAATGGTGGCTGAGACCGAAGCCGTCGGAAACGAAAAGGAAGTAGGCAGTCCAACAATTCCTTTAGAAATTTGGAAAAATTTAATAAGAAGCGTCATAAGAATGACCAAAGTAAAAAGTCGAATAATCTCCTAACCAATATTAAGAAGAAGATGCTCGAATATCGTGAAAAATGTCGCTCGAACTTCACGAGCTGTAATGATAGGCTAGACATCCATATCGGAAGTGCCACCAATCGGTTTTCTGAACGTATCATATTCAGGAAGAACATTGAAGTTGTTCATTAAGAACAAAAGAAGCAAGTTAAAAGCAGAAGGTGGAAAGAATACAGCCTGAAGCAGGATTTGGAAGACTACTTTAAGTAATAGAGAAAGAAACTAAGAAGCCACTACCAATTCGTAGCGCTGCGGCTGAAGGAGTGGACGAGCAATTATACCCTAGGCATTTTTACGGCAAAAAACATAATGAGGAATTGGATGTTAGTACCGTAATATTGTTTCGAATAAAGGACTCAAGATCTGATTTTGTGCAAGAATTAATGAATGTACTGAAAAATGGACGAAGCATGGCAGAGGCTAGTATTCAAGACATTAATCAAGTAACCAGCTGGAAAGGGCAATGACAACCAAGAAAGCCCTACTAAATACCTCGAAAAGCTGACTAATTACATTCGACCTTAGTAATAAAGGAAGAAGACTAGCTGTACACTGTCAGCGGTGCGAAAGACAGGTTCCATTTGATTTAAGGATAAAGTACTTTTAAAAGAAGTATGAAAGAAAGGATACAATCGAAAGTAAGAACACTGAAATATTATCGTGTAGATTGACACAACGTAGTAAGTTTGTAGCAGGAGGTAGCATAGTTCATTTCTAACTTAACACGGACTGACTCGTAACATCACAGACCAAAAACTGTTCAGTGAAGCAGTGAACATTTTACCTTACCACCTACGAAAGCTTGTACCAATCATAAAACCACAGAAGGTCTTGGAATTCCTTGCAGAGCAAGAAGGTATTTATTCTAGAAGTAGTAGTAGTATTCAAGAGAATAATAAAGGCGATCAAAGAATCCAGAGCAGCAGACCAAGTTCAAAACTAAGAGATTGCATATGACCGTACAATAACACGTATAACGAAAAAAAAAGCAGGTTTCATAATCTAAAGGTAAATAAGATTGGCCCATATGACGTTTCTCGAGTTGAGGAGGAAAGTGACGAAATTGAAAATTTAACTTCAGAACAGAAATAACTAGCAGACTTATTACATACAAAGCTCTTCACACTAGATCTGGTCGCCGTAAGCCATATGTTTATGACTTACAAATGGATACGGAGGTAATTATAAAGACTAAGCAGTATTATATGCTCAGAACAAAAGAAACGCAGAACGGAAGGAAGTACAAACATCGGAATACGAGTATTATTGAGAAAGCAGAGAGCCCACACTGTAACCCACTACATGCTGTTAGTAAATGTTATAGTTCTGTCAGGCCGGCCCTTGTCCTAAGAGTAAATACATTTGTAATAGTGCCACAGAACAACCCTGAACACGTTTAAAGTATTGATAGCATGTTTCAGTTATGCTGGGGCATGTTTCTTTAGCAAATTTGGTCTCTCATTGGGATATTTACGGCTGCCTGAAAGGAGTAAACCTTATAAAGTATTTCGCTTTGGAAATCATTCATTCCAGTTTGTAAAACTACCGTATGGCTCATCCAGTGAAGCTGCTGTATTCCATGATGAACCAGATGTTTGGTTTAGAAACGACAGGTTGGGTGAGGATCTAAGTGGCCCATACATTATTGTTTTACTAGGACATTTTCGGAACATATGGAAAAACTGGAGATTAAGACGTCTACGAGGGAACATATAGTGCGCTCACTAGCTACCAATCGAGCCACTATTCAGGACATCATCACACGTGAACTGCAGCCTGAGAACCTGGACAATCTAAGGCTATTCCGTTGCTCCAAGAAAAATAAGATGAACTGCTGAAGGCAACGAGCAACACCTAATCGCATCATCCCAACCTAACGCTTTTGGAGGAGTCATTTCCAGAAGATTCCCAGAACAATCCCTGAAAGTGTTCCCTAACGAAAATTATTACTAGGATTTTTTATTTTTGATAGCCTAAGCGAGGCCTGTGGGAATAAGTGGAAGGATAGGTAAGGGTCTATAAAACGCTAAGGGAGGTTTTACTATCTATTACTTTACTCTTTATTTTCTTTAATCAAGGACATTATGAGTTTATCTCAATCATTACTTTCGGTATGTAGTTTCTTATCTAAACGACGATGATAATGAGAGATGGTAGTGAGGTACACTTGACAGGACAACACTGTGGACGAATGATAGATAATCTTCTGACCTAGGGGATGCTCTAGGTCGTAATGTAGACAGGTGGGCCCTTGCATTCCAGATGATCAACTACATATGGTGGAATGTTGGCGGAGGAAAGTTCGGCGATTAGTTTTTGAGGGTGATTTGGTGGTACTGTGAAGTGGAAAAGTGCGAATAATAGTGATATGGGTGTAGGAACGTGTTTAGATGTAATGATTTCACGTAAAATGGGGTGTTTTGTTTTTAGGTTTAGGCATTTGGCAAGATATTTAATACGAAGTGTAAATAGGGGCTTTAACTGTTCGAGGTGTGAATTGGGTTTCTATTACGTGAGTCCTGGATTGGTAAAAGTAATATTTCGTCAAGGTGGACGTTAGGTGTGGAAAGGAAAGCCGTTCCTAGAGTTCATGAGTTGGACTGGAAAGTTTGATTCTATGGGCTAGTCGGAGAGCGTGTCGTTTTATCATTTGTAGTTTATGGTATATGCGTTGGTCTGCGAAGATCCAAGTGGTGTCCGTATGCTAGAATAAGGCAGAGGAAGGCTTTGTACGTGATTATCGTAGCATTCGTTTAAGGTCCCAGGTGGTTCCGGTAAGGAGTTACAGAAGGTTGAGTGTTTGAAGATGAATTTGCCACGTTAGGTGTTGGTCGAAGATAATTCTGAGATAGGTGAATTGTTTGGAAGAGCTTATCGGTTGTTGCTGAACTGTTAGGGCAAGTTTAGAGGGTTGCGGTGTACACAAGAGCTGTGCTTACGAGGGAGGAATACTATGACTTGTGTCTTGGTGGAGTTGAATGCGAGGTCCCACTTACTACACCAGTTAGTGAAAGTGGTGAATTATGCTGCTAAGGGCTAGAAAGGCGGTGTCATCGGCGAACTGGAATATATGGATATTTTGAGGAAGGTGAGGAGGGTCTGCCACGAAGAGAATGTAAGGAGTGGGGACTGAGCGGAACCCTGTGGAACACCATAATGCAGTAAAACTAGGTGAGAAATACTGGAATTTATGCTGATGCAGGCGATACGGTTGGTAAAGAAGTGGAAAGATAGGAGCAAAGCTTGTAAAGGAAGCCATACATACTTTGTCTAAGGGTTTTCCTGGATAGAAAAGAATGAGGCAGGATGGTTTGGAGGTATTGTAATAACAGTTGACTATGGCGTTGGTAAGGCGAAGAAGCTGATCACTGATGCTAAAGGGCAAGCAGAAGCCGGCTTGGTAGAGGGGAAAATTTTTAACTCCTGTTCCCAAAGTCATCCCAAAATGGAACTTGCACCAACGATAGACTGCATTTAAATATATAATCTACTTTATTGAATTTTTTTTAGATATTCAATGTCGAAGTATACTTCAGGTGACCTTGAAATGAAAAAATGCAAACCAATAGTTTTATCAAAACTATGTTTCCTTAGCTTTAAAACAAGTCAAGTCATGATTTTTGTTGTTGACCTTGTACGCATATTTTTTACTTTTTCTCATGTTGGCAATCCTACAGTATTAATACCGTGTATCACTGAGGGCTAATATTTTGTATATGTACATTACTACATCCCATCTAGCATCTTACGAATTTTCTTTCAAATCTGAGATGGTCGGGTTGGGAACTGTGATGATTTGACATGAAAAAGGTTGCGGTCAAGGCCTCACATAAGATGCCATTTCGGCATTCGCCTGCTGGAACTGAGGGGAAACTCTGGAAAAGCTGTCTGGATAGTCTGCCGTAGGGTTCGAATCCGTGCGCCTACCCATTGCCAATCCGACGTTATCGTCTGAACCACAAGGTATCCACCACCACCTTATTCTCGTTTTCAGACCCAAATCTAACAGTAGTTTGCGTTACTAAAAAGTTTCATCTTAGCAAAGAGCAAATGGAATATCTTCCATCTCATTCAAAACAGTTGCTTCCGGAAAAGGGAAGCAATGCCATCAGTAACTATATATGTTGTTTTTCTTTTACCCACAGAAAACTTGTTCATTTGCACGTCTGGAAACATTGCAGCAAATGTATCGGCAATCCTTGAACATAAACTAAAAGAGTAATCTGCAAAAATACCTTTAAGTGATCAAACCATTTTCGCTATTGCTGTTTTATCACCTTTCATACATTCCCCATCTTATCCGTTCATACTGAAAGAAATTTAAGCGTAACGCTTTGGCTGGGTGTTATAGTAATTTGTGTAAAATTGTCCTCAAGGTGTACATATGTCATCATTTCCACATCGTTAAGCTGAGTCTTACAATAATTTGTTGAAAGTTACCTGTTACTTTTCGAGAAAAAAAAAATCGTTCAAAAGAAAAATGTGAGAACGAGAATCACTCAAAGAAAACAGAACCTTCAATAACAGAGGGAATTTTCTTTAGGAGTCATAGCAAATATTTTGCGATAAAAGTAGAAGTATTACTACACAAACACCTGAAAATAAAACTGGATCCTAAGTATCGATAATACAAGATTACTGCAAAATACAAGCAAATAAACATTAATCCGTGCCATATAAGTTGCACAGCTGGAAAAATTCAAAAAAGGAACAAATGGAACTCAAAACACATACACAAAAAATCATATATCAATGAAATCTCGAAATAAAATGCTACCATTATCTGGATTGCAATATGTCATGTATTGTATGCTAAAATTTCTTGTTTCTAGAAATAATTATGTATTCTATATGATCTATTATTGAATGTATTTTCTGCTATAAGACTTAAGTTTAAGTATCTTGTATTTTATATAATCTCTTGTTTGTATCTCAAGTTTATCTACTGCTTAATAATGTTTCAAACAGGGTTGGGATGTTTAAAACAAAATGTTTTAAACAGAGGCAATTGTTTTAACGATTTTGAACATTTGTTTTAAATGATGTTTTTTAAGCCGTGTTTAAAACACGTTAACTTTATTTTTCTGCTTTGAAAGAATCATTATTTTTAAAAGTACGAGAGTATTATTTTAGTTTTAGGTAAGAGGTTCATATTTCAATTCTTCCTTTTTCATTTACTGTGAGAAACCGCCAAGAAAAAAAAAAAAAAAATCATGGGCATGGAAAATCATGTATTTGCTTCTATGGTTACATTGCTCTCTCTCTCTCTCTCTCTCGTTTTTATGTTTATGACGAAAGGGACAGCACAGAGTAACTGTGCAGGTTTGATAACCATTTCTTCTTCGGTGCTTCGAGTTTTAGTCGGGGAGCCAGGCGGACCCAACGTCCCCCCCCCCCCCCCCCGATCCATCGGGACCAATTTTTTTATTCTTTAGGGTCTAAATAAAATTTATAGCGATGTTTCCAAAAACTAAAACTGGTTTTAGACTATAATGGCGGCCATTTTTTTTGTCAAAAATTGGCCAATAGGCTATTTTTCAAAATTATTCTCTATGAGCTCCCGCGTACACCCCCTGGTCCTTCGGGACCAATTTTATATTATTATTGCTTATCTAAATCACATTTATAGCCATGTTCCCACAAAATAAAACTGGTTTTAGACAATAAGGCTCAATCCCAGTGAGCTTTACCGCCTTTCTCGTTTTACGTTAATTATTCAAATTTCAATACAGGAAAAGAAAAATTAACTTTCGCGGACTAAAGTTCGTTTCGTGACAAAGTTTTAATTAAATTCTTGTAGGAACTGCAGAATTGTGTGCAGACACCTTTGGGTCCCAGAAATGTCGGCAATTTTTCTTCATATTTCCATACTTCTGCTCTGATCGCTTCTAAGTCGTCGAAACACGCAGACAGGGGTACGGCTACGTTCTCGCGAGAGACTTCCACAAGTTTCCCAATTTTACTCTCTCTTTACGTTCTGCTTCTATACGACTAATTTCTGATTTCACATTCTTCATTTCGTTCGTTAATTCTTCCTTCCAACTTCCGACGTTTTCTATCTATGTACAGTTGTACACACACAATTTTATGTTAATAACCTTAATAGTTTTCAAGTTAGAGTTTTAGATTCCTGCAGGACTTTTATGAACTTGGTGTCTCCTTTCATCCAATTGTTTCATTTTATGTTCCAGTCTGGCCATTCCATTCCTGGAATCCTCAGTTTGCGGTTTCAATTCTTGTTTCAGTTTGGCCATTCCGTTCCTGGAATCTTCAATTTGCTGTTTCATATATATATATATATATTTTTTAATTTGATCATCCTACTCCTGGAGTCTTCTCCCTGTTGTTCTATACACTGCAATTTACTCATGATACCCATAACAGCTCGCTCCCAAGTGAAGTATACTATTTCCTTTTCTTCAGCGTCCTCTTTTTTATCATCTCTTCTCCTGACGTTCAATGTATGACGGGCGGTGTCCCTGAGACTCCCCCGTCGACATTCCTCTCTCCGGTTGATTCTCCAGTCACTGTTTTATGATCCGGTGATTCTTGAATCGGCATCTGTTTAGAAATGATTCCTTTTACACTGACTACCTACTTCCTCGACCTCGCCAAATTAATTTCTAAAAAACACTTCGCACAAAGCTCCCAAGATGTCACCACCCAAGTCTCAATCTTTTATATGTGACAGTAAGATCTCATAAGACAAGTTCACTTCGGTACACACCACGGTAACGCAACGGCAAGCCGGGACACTAGGGCAACTTACGTAAAGAAGGAATTAAAAGGTTCAAGAGACAACCAACTCAGAGTTCCGTT